>MU225913.1:205373-224785 GCA_018584345.1 Thuja plicata
ATTCTCAGAATAGAAATGAAAATGGAGATTTTGTTAGTGGCTGATCCGTGTGTCACAATTGACTTCATTGGTTCAGATAACCTCGCTGCACTCGTACTACGCAAGTGGCATCATTGTATGATCTATTTTTATCAACAATTAGCTAAGAGGATTCCTAGTTGAACACGTTTGAATAGCTTCGAATGTACCTGTCTTAGTTGGATTTATCAATATAATATGTGTATGTTATTGTTTGAACATTGAAATATCAGCAGATATTATTTTTATTTTATAAGCATCACGAAAATTTATGCAACTATATATTTGTCAATAATAAGAAAAAAAAAATTGTGATGTGATGCATATTTCATATGATGCATAATATAATGTTATTATTCATAATTACAATTTATTTCTGAAAATATATTAAAATTAGGGGAAGCGTACCAATCGTCATTATAGCTAACTTTGCACATCTAGAGATCTTAAACATTACATAAGATTTTGAAGAATTTTTTTGGTTCTCTTTGTATGTACACTTAATTGCTTCTAGCAATTGTTTTGGCTCTTGGATAGTAGTGACACACATTGTGGGATCTATTATGCGTGCAATGGTAAAAAAGTGGTCATTTCAAAGTGTCACCCAATACCTACTTAAAGAGGGCCCAAAACCATGCACTGAAACTGCCTCAAAACTTGCCAATGCTTATCCTCAAATATCCTAGTAGTCGTGCCTTATGGATCCCAATGAAGATTCACAACTCCTCCAATTCAAGTTAAAAATAATTCTAGCTACTTAGGGTACAAGTAGGTAGCTATTAATACACATGTGAAATTTATTAATGGGCTTTTAGTTATTATTATTTTTTTTTCTTTATAGTTAGTAATTAGGGGGTTGGTTAAGCTAGGTGGAACATGGGCAATAACTAGTGCTCTTCCCCTAGTAATATGAAATATTATATTTTATAATTTGTACAAACTTATAAGTAATTTGCCCAAACATAGACATAATTGTCAAACCACTATATATTCTTTCTATTTAATAAATAATATACAAATGTTCAACTTCTAGCCTCTTACTAATTAAATATGTTCCTAAATTGACATTAATAAAAACTATTATTCCCCATACACATACCATCTCCTACAAATATCAAGGAGTAAATGTTCAGATTGGAAATTTCAACCACCAAATGCTCAATATCTGTAAAATTAAATGTAGATGTTAGCTCACCATTTGAATTGAATTAGTCAATTATTACACCAATTTTAAAATTGTCTCTATCAATCCACATCATTGCCTCTTATCTAATAAAAAAACTATGGATCAAATGTTTTAAAAAATTGAGTGGCAAAAGTGATTTAAAAAAATAACATATTGTATTGGTAAGCCATTTATAATCTCATTGTGTAAAAAAAAATATGAGATTTATATATTTTTAAACATTTACATTTAATAAAAAAATTGATATTATCTAGTAATGGTTAAATGAGAAAGAAAATCTAGGTCAAAGAGCTTAAAGAGGAACCAATTTTATATTGTTCACTTGTGATATCAATTTAGGACCATTGCATGCTAGAAATCCTCAACCATTGTTTGAAAGTCGCTAGCTTAGTCTAGGTAAGAGTCTAACTAAGAAGAAAATCACCCTCATGATTCAAAAAATTCTCTAAAGGCTTTTGTGAATATATTTAATCATTACTAAAATGTAAATATAAACTAAATGAGGCAAGTCAATTCCAATAGTTGAATTCCTTCCATTTCATTCCCACAAACTTTATGTTCTTGTTGACTTTTATAGATATGGAAATTAGATCATGTAATGTCCCTATTATTAAATAAATAAAATAAACTTGTATTTGGGTTCCGGTCGATTTAGCTTATCCCAAACCCATCTTCTATTTTAGTGTAGGTGTTAGTGTCTTGTGTCGGCTTTATTTGTACGCCTTAGGAGTTTTTTCGATGGGTATTTATGACCGGCGTGTAGGATGTATTTCTCATGTGGAGTTTTGATATTTTATTATTATTGCAAATTTTGGTTGGAGTTCTGGTGTGAGCCACTTCGGAAGTGAAAGACCTTCCCTATTTGGCTTCTTACAGTTTCGGTTGGATTCAAGCCTCACCCTACTCTATTTTTTCTTCTTGTATCAGATCTAGCAAATCTGAAGTACTTCATTATTCATAATATAATCTTCTAGAAATTGTTACATATTAGTTACATCATTGTTCTGTACACCTGGAATTGCTAAGTAATTGCATTGTAGTGATACCAAGACATCCACCCCAAAGAAATCCACCCTGTACAGCCTACAACTCCATCTTTACGGCCTGCAAATCCATATGTACAACTTGTATTATCCACCCTGTACGACCTGCAACTCCATTTGTACAGCCTACAACTCCATCCATACGATGTGCAAATCCATCCATACGGTGTGTAACTCCATATGTACGGCCTGCCTTCCTCCATCCATACGGCCTACAACTCCATTTGTACAGCTTGCCTTCCTCCATCTGTACGGCCTTCTTACCTCCACCGTACAGCCTGCCTACCTCCACCGTACGGCTAGTCTGTGTAGTCCATCCCTCCATATGGCCTACACCTCCAGTACGCCAGCTGAGGTCCGCCAGGGGTTAGGAACATTACAGTGGTATCAGAGCTGGTGATTCTGCTAGTTTGTTGGTTTGAATGCAAGTATATACCAGGAGAAGGAACATATATCATTCGGCTGATAGAATGGAAGATCAATAGGATCCTGTCACTCAAGCTATGGCATTGCTAAGAGAGCTCTCCAAAAACCAAATGCAGAATCAATGACACTCAGCAACACATGGAGGAGACATTATGAAAATCGGCTGAAGGAAAAGCATCCACAGAGAAAAATGCACAAAATTACAATTTTGTTGCAAGTAGGGAAAACCCGGAACCAACACGCTCTCTATCATCGATGCCCACCTTACCCCCTCGAATGGAAACACAATAGAGAGAACCACCTACATTCCAAGATATGCAAGATAAGCTTTGGGAGGACTAGAGGAATGCAAATCTGGAAGGGGATATAACCTACAAGGATTATCTAGATATGATAATAAGATATTTAGGCTGTAACAATCAGGGTGGCTACTATAACGACAACCTTAGGAGAAAGATTGGTAAAGTTAATTTATCAACTTTTGATGGTTCTGGTTTCACCACAGTTAGGTCCTGGGTGCAGGCCGACACCTATTTCTAGCTCAACCCTATGCCAGAGGATGAAGCCATAAAATTTGTTGCCCTACATCTGGAGGAGTTAGCTCATGAATGGTGGCATCATGGCATGGTCACTCTGGGCCATGATCAGATAACCTCCTATGCTAATTTCACTAAGAGATTAATGGGTCATTTTGATGGAAGAGATCCAGAGCTTAATTTCAAAGATTTGGCTTAGTTGAAACAAATGGGTATAGTGGACAATTTCATTACAGAATTTTAAAGATTATCAGTCCTGGTTACTAATATTTTGGAGAGACGATTGGTCGTGCTATACATGGATGGGTTGGCAGAACCTTTGAGAGGATGGGTGAAGGGGTTCAATCCCATCACACTCATAGAGGCAATCAAGAAGGCACACGACATGTCAACATCTTCCTCCTCCTCCTCCAGGAATTATGCATAGTCCAAACCACCCCTTATTCCCAAAGAAAAGGACAACAAACCTCCACCAAAGTGACCTCTACTAGATGATGCTACCTGACGGGAGCTCAGAAGGAGGAAGCTATGATTTAGTTGTAGTGAACCATGGGAACCTAGACATCATTGCTTAGGAAAGGGAAAAATCCACTATATTGAAGTAATGTCAGATGATGAAGAGGAAGAATATGCACTAGAAGTTGATGAAGATGAACAACCAGCCACTCAAGAAGCTAACCTAAAACATGCAGAAAGAATTGCCACATTGTTTAAAAGAGGTGGATCCATTGTTGCTTTAGTTAGAACCCTGAGATGCACTATTTTTGGGTACAAGGAACTCTCCAAGGACAGAGGGTTGTGGTCATGCTAGACAATAGGGCTACCCTCAACTTCATCAACTCCTCACTAGTCAAACGAAGGGGTTTACAAACAAAGGCACATGAAGGATTCAACGTCAAGGTGGCAGGAGGAAGCATTTTGTCTTGCACCCATCTGGTCCCACAACTGATCATTTCTATGGGTAACCAGACGGTGACAGATGAATTCTTCATAGTTGATTTGGATGACATGGAAGCCATCCTTGACATTCAGTGGATGGAAACAATGGATGAATACACACAAAGTTTCAAATGGATGGAATTTTCATTCGAGGTGGATGGAAAGAAAGTTTTATTGAGGGGAATGTCAAATGGAGGACCAAGGGAAATTTTAGCCCAACAGATGGAGGCCATCTTCAGGCATGACGATATGGTCTAGGCCGCACATTATTTTATCTCATCAAAACTAGTACATGGACAACCTACCTTCTATCAGGATGAGGAACTTTAGAATGTGTTGGAAAAGAATCAATTAGTTTTTGCTGACATACCACCAGGTGTATCACTACATCGTGGGTTTGAAGACACTATAAAGATGGAGGCTGGCACCCAACCTATCATCACCACACTGTACCACTATCCTAAAAGGTTTAAGGATGAAATTGAAAAAACAATACATGAGCTTTTAGACAAGGGATGGATCTGGCCTAGTTCCAGCCCTTTTGCATCATTTGTCATACTAGTCAAGAAGAAGGACAGAAATTTGAGGATGTGTGTGGACTACCGTGCATTAAATAAGAAAACTATTAAGAACAGGTACCCTATTCCCAGGATTGACAAGTTGTTGGATGAACTGCATGGTGCAAACTATTTTTTGAAAATAGATCTCTGATCTAGGTATCATCAGATCCATATGAGAGGTAAAGCTATGGACAAAATAGCCTTTCATTGCCACTATGGGAATTACGAGTTCTTGGTCATGCCATTTGGATTGACAAATGCTCCCGCCACATTCCAATCCTATATGAATCATATCTTTAGCAAAAAACTGTGTAAGTTTCTATTGTTATTTTTTGATGACATACTCATATACAGTAAGACATGGGAGGAGCATTTGGATGAAATACTGGAGATTATGGAATCACAGTCCTTGTTTTCCAAAAGGTCAAAATGTGAGTTTGGGATGACGAAGATATTGTACCTTGGGCACATTTTTAGTGGGAGAGGGGTTCAAGTGCATCAGGAAAAGATTCAAGCCATTTTGGATTGGCCACCACCAAAGACTCTCTCAGACCTGTGTAGATTCTTCAGGTTGTGCAGTTATTATAGGTGGTTTGTGAAGGGATTCTCACAGCTCAGTGCACCATTAACGTACCTAACAAAGAAAGGATCATTCCAATGGAGCGAACATGAACAACAAAATTTTGAAAGGCTCAAAGAAGTCATGAGCTCTTTCTTGGTGCTGGCACTCCCAGATTTCACCTGGCCCTTCATTTTGGAGTGTGATACCTCCAGAGAGGGTATTGGGGCCGTGTTGATGTAGGATCATCATTTGATTGCATTTCAGAGTCGGAAGCTTTTGAGAGCTGAGAAATTGTATTCCATCTACAAAAAGGAGATGCTCACCATCATGCACGGCTTGACAAAAATTCAACAGTACCTCGTTGGGGCCAAGTTCACCATGTGGTATAGATTATAATAGCCTTTGGCACTTCCTGGAACAACAGGAACTCAATGAACGAAAATAGAAGTGGGTAAGTAAAGTACAGGCTTTTGATTTTGACATTGAATATATAAAGGGAAAAAATAATGTGGTGGCTGACGCCTTTTCAAGATGGCCAATGATATGATCTTTATCTCAAATCTCAACTGATTGGAGAGCACACCTACTGGTTGAGTATTCCAAGAATACTTTTGCATGTTATTTTCTGGATGGAGAAGGATAAGATGATAGATACTAGGTGGTTGATGATATTATATACTACAATGGCATAATATACTTGGTACCCGAATCCAAATTGAAGGTGAAGATTTTGAAGGAGATACACGACTCACCTCTGGCTGGACATCAGGGATATTTAAAGACTTACAAGAAGATTAGGGAAAGGTTCTCATGGAAGGGATTAAAGAATGATGTCCTCTAATATGTTTGGGAATGTCCTACCTACTAGTAGAACAAATTAGAACACACTATGCCAGCAGTTCTACTTTAGCCACTGTCAATTCCTGAGCAGAAATGGACTAGCATTTCAATGGATTTCATTATTGGGCTTCCAAAGGTGCAAGGAAGAGATTGCATCTTTGTGGTGATTGATAGATTGACCAAGTATGCACACTTATTTTCTATTTCATGGGAATACCAAGAAGCACAGGTGACAGACTTATTCTTCTGAGAGGTGTTCCACTTGGATGGACTCCCTTAGAACATAGTGAGCGACCGAGATAGTCATTTTCTCAGTAATTTCTAGAAAGAGCTATTTTGAGTGGCAGGAATAGAGTTTTCACCTAACACAAGATACCACCTGCAGACTGATAGATAGACAGAGATAGTGAACAAGTGGCTAGAAGGATATCTTAGAAACTATGTGTCTTCATAATAGAAAGCATGGGTCAAGTGGCTACATCTGGGGAGTACTGTTACAACACCACCTATCACATATCCATCGGAATGAATCCCTTCAAATATTTTCATGGGTATGAACCAACTACATTCGTGGACATGGAATTGGTAGATAGTCATGCACCAAAGGCAAAAGATTGGCTGTAGGAAGGAATATATATATCCTAAGATCACTCCGGGAGAATCTCCTATGGGCTCAGAATCAACAAAAAATGTATGCTAACAGGCATCACATTTAGAGAAGTTTTGAACTGGGAGACCTAGTATACCTTCGACTTCAGCCATACAGGCAGTCGTCCCTGAAGGCATCCGGGATGGAAAATTGAGGCCGCATTTCTACAGGCCCTACCGTGTTTCCAAATGGATGGGTGAGGTTGCCTATGAACTGGATCTACCTGAGGGAAGAAGGATTCATAATGTATTTCATGTATCTTGCCTGAAGAAGGTGGTGGGGCAATATGTTACTGTGTCTGAAGATTTACCACCCCTCGACGATGAAGGGAAGTTAGTTCTGGAGCTAGCTGAAGTCATTACCACCCAAGAAAAAAAGTTGAGGACTCACACGGTCAAAGAATTTTTGGTACGTTGGAAGATGCTACCTTGGAGGGTGAGCAAATTCTGAATCATCCAAGCCTACAATATCTTGAGGACAAGAAATATTTGGGATGAGAGGATTGTAATGTCCCTATTATTAAATAAATAAAATAAACTTCTATTTGGGTTCCGGTCAATTTAGCTTATCCTAGACCCATCTTTTATTTTAGATTAGGTGTTCGTGTGTTGTGTCAGCTTTATTTGTACACCTTGGTAGTTTTTCCAACGGGTATTTATGATTGGCGTGTAGGATGTATTTCTCATGTGGATTTTTGATATTTTATTATTATTATGAGTTTCGGTTAGAGTTCCGGTGTGCGCTACTTTGGAAGTGAAATACTTTCCCTATTTGGCCTGTTGTATTTTTGGTGGGATTCAACCCTCACCCTACTCTGTTTGTTCTACTTGTATCAGATCTAGAAAATCTGAAGTACTTCATTATTCATAATATAATCTTCTGGCAATTTTTTTGTATTCGTTACTTCATTGTTCTGTGCACCTGGAATTGCTAAGTAATTGCATTACAGTGATACCAAGACATCCACCCCAAAGACATCCATCCTATACGGCCTGCAACTCCATCTGTATGGCCTGCATCATCCACCCCTATGACCTGCAACTCCATCTGTATGGCCTGCAACTCCATCTGTACGACGTACAACTCCATCCATACGACATGCAACTCCATTCATATAGCATGCAACTCCATCCGTATGGCCTGCATCATCCACACCGTATGACCTAAAACCCCATCCATACGACCTGCCACTCCATCCGTACAGCCTGACTTCCTCCATCTTTATGGCCTTCGTACCTCCATCGTACGGCCTTCCTACCTCCTCTGTACGACCAGTCTGTGCAGTCCATCCCTTCGTACAGCCTGCACCTCATGTACACCAGCTGAGGTCTACCAAGGGTTGGAAACATTATAGATCACAACTAATGGCAATCTAAACAAAACATAGTCAATTGATAATTTTTGGGTCATTTGTATGATCAAAAATCTTATTTTCTAATAATAATACTTTTAAATTTATTTAAATCAATATTTATTATTTTCAATCCAAATACATTTATATAAATGATTTATATGTAATTAATTAATTATTGTCTACCTACAAATATAAGAGATTCACAAACATTTTTCAATTTTTATTTTCGTTTGTAAAATATATGTATTATTGTCTACCTACAAATATTGTAATTTTGGTTATATTTAAATTAAAAAGCAATTGACAATTGCTTTCCTTCATGACCACTCATTTTCTTTCCATCATTTCTATGCTGCTTACCAACTATAGTAAAGTAAGAATCACTAAAAACTTTGGAATGAATAGTGAGATGTGCATTACAAAATATTTCAAACTAATTATAAAATTTCTCAAAATATAAATTGTGGTTTTAAATCATGAAGAGTTTCCATGTTATCAATTCTTATGTTCACTTACACCTCATGCAATTTTTTTACTCCTTAGTCCCTTACATGAAAGTATGTTCTCATCTTTTCAATATTTCTTTTTTATTTTCTATATTATCATCTTATCAATTTCTTTTCATCCTTTTTATACTCCTCACCACCTATAGTAAAGTAAGAATATTTTAAAACATTGACATGAATAGTGAGATGCCCATTATAAAATATTTCAAACTAATTAGGAGATTTCTTCAAATATTATTTTTGGTTTCTAATCATGAAAAAATTTGATATTCTCAATGATGTGTTCACCCACACCTCATACAAAATTTGAACTCCTTATTCTCTTATACGAAAGTATGTTCTCATCTTTTCAATATTTATTTTATTTTCTATAGTAATGTTCACCTAGTCATTAGAACAAGATAAGAAAAATAATTTTGCAATAGTTTTATTTGTCTTATCTTTGTTATTTCACCATTTATATCATTTTTCTTTTAATCTATACAAAACTAAATACCCTAATGATATGTCTCATCTACAGAAATTGCAACCAAATATCATAAATCAAATTCAGAATTTTTCACACTTCCTAAACATTCGTTGTTTAAAGTCTTAATTTGGTGTCACGAATTTGTTCTCTCCCTCTTAATCACTTTCTCATTTCACCATATACCCCTATATTAGACTATAAATAGGAAATTTAACGTTTGCATCTCTTGTTTCTGAACGAATGTTTGTCCTTGTTTCATGTCCAGCACCGCAACTTCTGCACATGATTTGCAAATACTTACACATTACCTTTAGAGGACCTGCCATCTTCAACCACTTTTTTGGCCATCTCCCGAAGCTTCTATGCACGTGTTCTATGTTCACAGAATTGAATCCCCAGCCCAGGTCTATGTTCGCAAAATTTAGTCCCCAGCCCGAGCTCAGCCAACAGTCTCACATTGAAAAACTGATCTCCAAACATGGGCCAGGCTATTATGGGTACTCCTCAAGTTATGCTCTCAAGAATTGAGTTCCATCCATAGTGGCTCATGAATGCACCCACAGAGGGATGTGAAAGGATAAGCAGCTGTGGTGCCCAGCCCCATATGACCACACCTCTTCCCTTTGTATGCTCTAGGAATCCCCTGGGAAGATATTTGGTAGCGCGATCTGTAATTTCTGAGACGGTAGTCGGAGAGATCTTGATATCCCAAACAAAGGGCTGCTCGCTGGCTTCCAACCCTCTCGCCAAGGCATTTGTTTGTTTTTCAAACAAAAGTGTCTCACTCCCAAACGAAACATACACAGTCAAACAGGGGCTCTGCAAATCCAGCCATTGAACAAGATCATCCTCACCAATGTCTGCCATTTTACCTCATGAGATGCCCTTAGTCGTTCCACTGAAATAGGCAGGTGGAAGTAGTGGTCCTATGGCCCAAACTGGTTTACCCATTAAATTCCTCAGATGCTCTACATATGAAAGCTCAAGCTCCTCAAATGTATTAATCAACATACCCGAGCTTTTCCCGATCAACTGTAACCACCAAAAAATAAACCCGACAATGGGATTCAAAGAATCTCCATCAAAGAAATCATCGGCTATCTCATGTCTATGAAATTCCTGAGGACACAGTAGATCCAGGCTGAACACAACATTTTCCTCCTCTTGTTTCGGCACCGCCTTTTGCACAACGTCATCCTGGTCTTGTTTCTGCGCCGCCTTTTGCAGCAAAGAACCTAAGATGGAGTACAACAGATTAACCGTAAAGGCCCCTGAGGTGTTGAACTCAATGGAATAAATATTGTTCTTTTGTGCACTTTCACGAGCCCATCCCATGAAAATGTCGTGAACTACACAGACGGGAGCTTCTGTTTCAGTTTCACCTTGGAGCTGTGGTTCGATCCAGAGATCAAAAGGTTATTGAATCTTTTCTGCTAACTAAAAAATAAGGGCGTGGGCTGACCTTGGAAGAAGGTTGGCACTTTCACGTCCTTCTAGGCCTTCCACAATGGGTGTCAGAATAAATGCTAGGTGAAGATCGAGGCCATTGGTTGCAGCTTCTATGACATGGTGTTGCAGGTAGGGGACGTTAGCAGCTGTTGTGATGTAAGCAGAGATTTTTTTAGTGGCTAATATTTGCCAATTGGCTAATTTTTGAAATTTGAGAATCTAAATTTGGCTAATAATTCAAGATTTAAGGCGACTTAAATCGCCAAACTTTTACAAAATTTTATTTTAGAAATCTTTGAATCGCCAAATAATTTATTTTATTAAAAATTTGAACTCAAATATTCGCCTGATATTTGATAGATGTTTAGATTCAATTCGCCTAAATTTTATCAGTTATTATAGAAATCTTAATTAATTCACCAATAATATATCATAACTGTTAGTTATAGTAGGGTTGTGTCACCAATATTAGTTGTCATTATTGATGTAAAATATAATCGAGTGATCTTCATTATATTCCATGAGGCAAAAATGTTACTATCTTATTTGTAACACTTATCGGGGCTAATATTTCCTTTGGATTGTTGATAAATCAATGACACTAAAGAAATTTTGGGTCCTATTATAATAATAAAAATAATGATACATTTATCTAACACAATAAAATGAGGATTATTTGATTATATTTTAAATAAATGGTAGCAACTATATACTATAGAGTTCCCTTAAACCCATCAAATATTGTCATAGTTAACCTAACAATTTTCTATAAGAACTCTTTTTTTCTTTAAATATAAATTTTTTCCATGGTCATTAATGAAATTTTGGTTATTGCTTGAGATTCGCCAATATATTCTACAAAAAATTTGTGATTAAAAAATATTCGCCAATACAAATAATTTGTTTTCCCAAAAAATTGAGAGATTCGCCAATAGAAATTAATTTTTTAAAAATAAAATGAAAGATTCGCCAGGATTTTATATATTTTTCTAGAGGGGGGTTTCTTAAAGTTATCCCTGGATGTAAGTGACGGTTAGACCATATGAAGCAAGCTGCTTTGCCATGTCCAGAAAAGGGATGGAATGGCCCAGGGCTAGGAATGGCACTACCACAACATGGGGCTTCTGATTCATTGTAAAAACTACAAATTTTCAACTGCATATTGATAATATACGAGAAGGGAAGATCTATAATATATGAGGAGGGGAGATTAATATATTGATCTCGAGCCTTAAGTAGGGGAGATTAGAGGGTCTCCAACAACAGTGTAGTTTGTAAGCTAGAAGAATACTTTCTTGTGTGGGTATACCCACCAAATCACGAGTTGTTGGATGGGGGATTCGCTTGAATGGTAGCTGGGATAAATTATTGTAATTTTTGTGTTTTGTCTCACATTAAATATCATTGTCCTTCACGTCAAACTCATGACCTATTGCATCTTTTTCACTTTCCATGATTATTATTTTCTTTCTGAATGAGGTACGATGATTTAGAATATTATACGTGATATTATTATGTATTTATACTATCAATTGGACTTTGGTGTGCAATGGGTGCTCGGTATCTTTACGTTGAAAGTGTTCTTATTTGAAATGCTAGCAGGCCCTATCTTAGGCAAGATAGAATCTAAACACCATGATCTTTGTGAAATATTTATTACCCACATATAAAATCACTTGTAACAAGAAAGTGTAATGTTTGAAGTAAACATTATTGGGGTTTTTCTTTATTACCTCTAATCTGATGCAGAGTGCACTGCAGGAAGACCTAGGTAGACTCAAACTCTTATTAGCTACCTCAAAATGTCTGACCAAGCACTCCAAACCCACACTTGTCATACTAGGATGTCTAACAACTTTCTCAAGAGGCCAAGTCACTCTTTTGATCTCAAATGGGCTTCTCAAACCAAAACACCAAATTTTTCAATTTTGCCTTTACGGACACTTTCCCTAAACCCAAGCCAAAGAGTAAAACTTTTCACCAAAGACTCTAAGTGATCAATCCAAGGGATGGTACACTTTTTTTAGACCCCAAGGGTTGATAATCCACCAATGGATCCAGTTCTATAGACCCAAGGTTAGCCAAACATTAACTGGTCTAAATTCTCTTGTAGCCCTGTCCAGAGTGTTTTTTAAGCATAACTTTCTATCACAGAAGGATCTGACTGATCTAAAGTGGGTTCTAGATACCCTTTATGGATTATTGAAAACTTCCAAGGCCTTAGGACTCCACTCTACTTCTACACCACTAAACTCTTGGAAAGCTCACAGACCTAATTAACTAGGTTAGGCTTGGATTACTAAGCAAGTGCTCTAAGGTGGGTTCACAGAGTGAGCACAAGGACTTGGATAACTTCCTCTATCCCAAGATGACCTAGATCCACCATTGGTTTGACCCTTTCAACCATATAATTCACATGCATGTGACTGTACCTAAAAAGTAGGTTAATTACATAGGGATAATTAACCTAGGGCTTTGTCTTAAAATTCATGGAACCAACATTGAGCTCCTAAGCCTTTCAAATCTTAAAGTGCATGACCCTAGCTTGTATTTTCCAAGTGGCCAAGAAGATCCACTAGATAAATCCCAAGTTAGGGTCACATGTTTGGAGCAGACCCAGTAAAAGAGGGATTCTCAGACAGTGACCAAACAAAAAGCTCTAAATCCTATGTAACTTCACAAAAATGAATGAAACCAACTGGAATGTTAAAGGAACTCAAAACGTCACAAAGTTATGCAACTATTTTCACTAGATGAATCCGTACTAGGTCGTACACATGCCAAATAACTCAGAAAACTCTTCTATTTCCTTCTCTGAACATTAAGATCTGTACACAGTGTCTCTTTTCCTAGAAGGAATAAGGACATCAAATACCATCATGTTGGCATTACAGATGCTCAAGAAGTTGGTGTGTCTATTTCAAATTGATTTTTCATTCCTCGAGAAACATTTTGCAAAAGTTGCTCATGCAACATTTTGCAAAAAGATAACTTTTTAGCAACATTTGTCAAAGTTGCAATTTTGAGCAAGATGCCAACACTACCAACCTCCAAGGATTTAGGAGTGATCTAAAAGATGCCAAGAACCTATACTAAGGCTAAAAAACATAGAATTCAACCTAAGGACAAAAAATAGCTAAAAGAGATTGGACTGGTCTAACATGGTTTCAGGCACCCTTAAGGTTTATAACTTACCTTGGGGTCCTTCACCTTACAAAATAGACCCACACATACACACTAGGGTGATCCAAAGTCTTCATACCTTATTACAATCAAACTAACTTCAAAATAGAAGCTGCAGGAGGTGCGCTCCACCATACTCCCCATATCAAAAGTAACTCAAGTCTCTTGAGTTGGGAGGTCTTCCAGTGTATAACCTATTTTCTGAATGTCTTTAGGGGTCATCCAGGTAGCATCTTGAATGGGTTGATTTTTCATTAGACTAAGTGCTCATAGTAAGTGGCCCTCCTAGAATTCTTGTTTACTCTCTTATCTCGGATGCTTTCAATCTTAGGGGGAGTTGCCTGGGGCATGTCCTTGAGTGGTTTGAGAGTAGGAGGCTCTGAAATACCTACAAGATCATTAGTACTAACAACACCTTTATAAGCATAGATGTCTGCAACATTAAAAATCATAGACAAACTATTGATGGGGGCTTGTGACTGGATCCATCAACAGAGGTAAGTTGTCACCAGGTACCGAAGTAATGGCCAAATTTTCCTGTAAAGGATATCTGGAGAAATGAGATTCTTTGGGCCTCCAAGCATGTGAGAGTTGGGTCTCAATGGTGCGGGAGCCAAGTTGGGCGTTGTGACTATTTTGTTCAGGGGGATAGTTGGTTATCTCGGCTCATCTTCTCCAGGGATTTAGGTAAGTAGGGTCTCTTGCAAGCATTCATTAGTTACCACATAAACTTCAAAAGATAGGGCAGGGTTAGAAATAATCCATCAATCTATAGTCATGCAAATACATTTAAAACATCAACCAAGCTCTAACATGCTACAATAAAATACTAACTATGCGCACAACCATCAGTTCATACGTATCCAGTAGTGAGGGGAAAAGAAGGTCATTAATCTACTTAATATACTAGAGCAAGGGACATAAGAAACATACAACACGAAAAGAATTAAGTTAGAGATTGAGAGACCAACAACAACATTGCCATAATCCTTCTTTCTTCATTAATGATGTTCCAGCATCACTGGTGAGTACATCAACAAATCCAGGGGAGCATCTATCTACTGAAATATTCTAAAGACTAAGGAGCATTGAGATCTGCAACTACAAGAACTAAAAACTAAAAATGTTATAGCTATGGACTACAAAATCATCAATTTCGCTGACCCTTGGAATGAGGTCAGACTTATTATTTATACACAAACTTGCCCTAAAATTAACCTAAGTTATCTTTACACTCAATCAATAAAATACAATTTCTGATGGCCGGTACTACCTGCACCACGCTACAACAACTTTGAGAAGAGCAGAGGTCTGACATGTCAAAAGAATGAGACAAGAAAAGAAGTATAGAAGAATTGGCCTTGAGAAGAGAGCCAGAGGGAGAATAGAAGAAATTTGATCCCTCGGGGATTGAGGCAACATGCCTCATTAATGGAAGAGCGGCTCATTGTCTCTGATGCACCAGGTGTTATGTTGGAGCGGTGCCTTGGAAAGACCACCTGCCTCGATCTGACCTACCTTGCTGGAGTCACCTACTATTTGACATCCTTATTAACTTCCTGATGATGACCGGTTGGCTCTGGAGAACCTGGACGCAGGTTTCTGAATGAATACAAAACTATGGATCTAGAACTATGGGATCTGGGAACTTACGCCCCAAGAATGATGAATACAAAAATGTTTTGTTGGTGAAAATCTCTGGACTCCGGAGGACCCTACTATTACTTAGTGTTATTGAACATTTCTAAGAGATGAGAAATTCCATCCTCATCGATGTCTTTTATGTTTTCTCGGCAATATTTAGCCGCCTCCACCTGTTCAGCTAGATCCAGATATTTTGCCTTGAATTTTGTGGCCATCTTTGCCACATCATGTCCCTGGAGCATCATGCGAGATATTCATGACATTACTACTTTGTCGATTCCTTCCAGGGAGCGGAATCGAGCTTCTATCATCTCATCAAACTTTCCTATGACATACTCCTCTAGAGTACATGTCTCAGTACTGAAGGGATCAACCTCTGAAACCCTGGTAATGAATGTCATGTATAAATTCAAAGAATAATTGATCTCTTGAACCTTGTCCCGCAGGGCCCCTACCAGTTGCTTGGTTATCTCCAGTGTGAGATCAAGTCTTGAGTGCTAGGTCCGGACAAAATCAAAGGATTCCTCTCCCAAAATTCTAGCCTCGGAGATAATTTCCTCTCTGATGCTCATCAGTCCTCCTAACTCACTTACCCAAGCATCCTACTTCTCAACCTCTCCCTCCCATATGATAATAGTGGTCTTCACTTGATGTATAACATTTTTAGTGGCATATAGGTCTAGGAGAGTTGTTGCTAGGAGATGCCAGACATTTCCTATCTACTCAGCTACCCAATCATCAACCACCTGCACCTTTCTTTTCATACTTCTAAGCGCGTTGATGTCACCCTATAGGAGCGGTGTTCTGGATGAGGAAGATTCCAGAGGAATGGCATTGATGGGTTGGGCCAACTGTGTCAAAAGTTTGACAAGATTTGCGTTCTTCTCCTTCTCTGCCCTAAAATTTTGAGCCTCCTTTTCATAGTGGGCCTCTAGCACTTTGGCCGCTTCTTTCAACAGGTCTAACTCACCCTGCTTTCCCCTCTTTCCCATAGATATCTCTGTAATTGTGTAATCCTCGGCCTTTGCTAGCGCATCATCTACATGTAGGGAGGGTGTTGCGACTACCGCAACTGTATCTCCACCCAGCCCAGTCCGGAGGGTATGGACTATCTGAGATTTCTTTTCTTTGGGAGGATTTTGTGCTTGTGCCATCATTTCTGCAAAGGAAAGATGGGCCTTGGCTGGTGCTGGGGTCTTCCTCTTCCTTTATTCTACCAACCATTATGGTGGTAGGGGTGGCCTTGCCACCAGAGTTTGATGATGTAAATCCCCTTTGGATTTCTGTAGTGTGTCCCCATTATTTTGAGCCTCTCCAGACTCTTTTCCTATATCCTTTGGTCCACCGACATCATCCACCTTAGTGGCGTTAGTATCATCTACTCCGATGTCTACGTCCTTAGCAGTGTCAGACCATACATTTGTATCCACAGGGTTCTGTCCCTTGTCTTTCTGCTCTTGTTCTTTGGCCTCACCTGCTGGGATGTCTTCTTTTGCCAAAGTATCCTCTGGGGGTGGGTGAGGCATCTGGCCAAAATTTAACAATGCGGCCGCTAAAACTACCTCACCGAATGTTACCTTCTTCAAAGGTGGCATTTGGAGCATGGAAGTTGATGTTACACTTGTTCCCGTAGGTCCAGTTCCCTCAGCTGATGTCAGCTCCTCATTTTGTATTTTACTTTCCTCCATGTTGTTTATTTTTAGAATCTGTATCTCTGGGACTTTGGAGATGTCTATCTGTTCTTGTCCCTTTCATGGTTCCATCCAGACTTCCTGTTCATGGGAAGCTTCCTTCTCAGGGGTTTCCTTCTCGAGAGGGGTCACCACTTCCTCTTGGGCAGCAATCTCTTCAACTTCCTTCCTGATCTCCCCTTGTAAGTTTACTAGCTCGTCCGTCCCAAAAATGTCATCAAACTCATTATGTGGAGGGGAGGTCTCTAGGGGATTCTCAGGCTGATTGTCTGACTCTGGGGAGTCTAATGAGACAATCTATATTTCAGGGATGCTGGGCATCCCAAGCTCTGGCTCCACCTTTGGTTGATGATTAGATTTCTTCTTCTTCCTCCTTGTCACCAATGGAGGCCCTGCATCTAGCATGGCCGCAAACTCTTCCTCCGCCTTGGTCCCCGTTGCTCAGACCATTAATGCTGCAAGTGACGGGGAAGTGGGAGGGAGGACAGGTCTGGTCATAATGGCTGGAGTGGCCAACTGAGTGATTAACTTGTCTTTCATTTGTTGTGAGGCTGCCAGTGTTTGTTGCATTTTCTCCACTATGGGAGTGGCTGTTGGGACCTGGGATGGAGTCCCTTCCTTCCTTTTTCCTATGTCCTCACCCTGTGAGGAGGTTCCAGCTCTGGAAGTTTAACCCCGTAGGAATGGGCCAACTTTACGTGTACTCTTTAGTCATGCCTTCTTGAAACATGTGTGACTACGCTCGATCACATCATGAGTGAGGTCCTCTATTGTTGGACCCTCCTGCACATCCTAATTCACTGGAGGAAGGGCCATTTTATCCATTCCTTTTTCTTTATATTGTGGGTCCTTTGTGGACCCAGTATCTAAGAAGTCATTCAAGAACTTCCAAAGCTTGAGCTTCTTCATCATTCCCATTGTCATCCAAATGAAATGCCAGCCCCAGACCTTGAAATCATCCTGACAATTTTCCCAAAAATCTTCCATGTGATGTTAATGTGGGGGAGTTGCCCGGGGTAGTGCCAAGGCGATTTTTCCCAGTGGATCAAAGTTCTTCTGCTCCAAATAGAATTCCATCATCCCAAGACTCTTGAGCTCATTGTTGGCCTCCTTAGCCACTTCCAAACTACACGTATAATTCCCACAAGTGATTGGGAATGGAACGTTTGTAACCTTCTTCACCATGAAGAGGGCGTGTAGCTCTAAGATCTATCAACAGTATTCCAAAAGAATTATCTTATTCCCACAGTGTTTGGACAATAAGTAGGGTTTCCTAGAGAATCCGGTCACATGAATGTATGTATGTTGCTGGTATTGAATGTAATAGTGGCCATAAGAGCTGACCAAGTCCATTTCCTCCTTAGAGAGCCGGTATCTTGCATCTCGAGTAGGTGTGAGGAGGTTGTAGTAGATGAATGCATCGTTCACCCGGCATAAGCTGAGGAAACTAGCCTCCCAGTGGATCTATGGGAAATAATCCCAGGGAGCATTTTGGCCCGGTCCAATCCCAAGTACACCCTCTATTAATAACCTATTTGTAATGGGGCATTGTTATGCCAGAGCCCACAAAACATAAGATGTCATGTAGAACTTCAAAGACTTGGCGACCTGGAGGAGTTAGGAGTTGACATTATTGGCGATGACTGTGGCCCAGTGAAAGTCCTGCTTGCTGGAAGAGATGTTGAGCAAGAAATAATGCATCCATGCCAAGAATTATTAGGCCTGGGGTTTCCTAAAGACCCTATTTATATGCTATAATCACCATTTGTATGCTTTCTTTCAATTCGGTCTGGGGGATTTCAGACTTCATCTTCTTGAAGTTTTTCCTTGGCACCTTGAGCAATTTTTTGTTAAGATATTTTTGGGCCATGTGTTCCAACTTTTGAAATTCTTCTAAGGCCAGAGCCCGAGTGAGGATGGCTGCATTATCAAATTGGGGAATTCCCTACCTTTCCTGAAAAGTCACGGCGTCCAGAGACACCATAGGGGTTGGGTATCCGGTTGGGACTGGGGAAGAAAGCATGATTGCCTGGACAGATGTATTGTAGTGTCCTACAAGAGTGAGGATAAGATTCAGGGCTTGCACAGAGTAGGGGAAACAAGTAGCTTTGAGAATCCCAAAATTTCCCACGTTGATGGCTAATGGATCCCCGGTCATCTACTGTATGAACATTATTTTCACTAGGGCCTCCATTTTGGCCCACACTCTGACACTGGTGTCGATGATCAATTAGAGCTTGTAATCAAACTTTGATCCTAAGATTTCCTCTCCCTTTCGGTACTTCATCGTGAGTGGGAGTTCTCTAAGGCCTTCTCGGCCTTTGTTCTGGCAGCTTCCCTGGTCAAAGTGGTGGGGA
>MU225913.1:224914-247256 GCA_018584345.1 Thuja plicata
TATATATATATGTATGTATATATATATATATATATATAACACAGTATTACTTCAGGCTACAAAGATCTTACCATCGCATCACACTTGTTCCTGAAAGAATTGTTAGTTCACGTCAAACTCTAGAAAGATATACATATAATAAAAGGATTTTAAGAGCGAGCTCTTCCTAGAAGTTTGACCATCACATGGGCCTCCAGGGATTCTGACACATGTGGTGGAAGTGAAAAGAGGATGAATGAAGACTTGGGACCCGGAGTCCGAAAAACTAACCATTAAGTGACATGGCTAAAATGCTAGTCGTACTAGGCTGACGTGGGTGTCACATGGCCATGTAGTAAATGGGAGTTATGGCATTAATACTGACAACTGTCAAAACACTCATGGAGTGAATGCCACTTGGGGTGGTTTTGAATGCTCACATGGGAAATTAATCCACCATAAAGACTGACTCGATGGAGGAGAGAGAAAATCACCATGGCTCAAACCAGCAAGGTGCTGAGTCTGAACTAGGCATTTTTGGCCAAGAGGGTGAGCTCAACAAAACTGGGAAGACACGAAAAGGTTCGGTGAGCTCAACATGGGCATAGAAGGATACACATGGGATATATACCAAAAGTACAGAGGGCTAAGACATATATACATGACTATACAAAACCTATACATAAGAAATTACATAATGTACAAAATATACACACAGCTAGATAACTTACAACTACATAGAGGGCGGACAACCCTCTAGCAGTGCCAACCCACAAATGGGAGATGAAACAAGACAAAACCAAGGATGAAAATGAAAGCAATACAGAAAGGAAACAAAAACCAAAAACAAACTAAAACCAGAAAACTGGAAACCAGAGAAAGAAAAGCTGAAAGCTTACCTGGAAATGCAGAAGATGCGGGAAAGATGAGCATAGGAGGTGCTCTACAAAAAGCTCACCTTCAAACCATCATGAACAAGCACTCTGCAAATCACTGATAATTAACCACTAAGCACAAGGAACAAAAGTTGTTTGGACTACCTTAATCACCTTAAAATTGCTCTGAATGCTCTAAGTGTTTGATTGCGGTAAATGTGAAAATGGCAGGTGACTTCTATTTATACCTTTAGGGTAAAAATGTGTTGTCTTTCTTTCCACAAACTCCAAAACAAGCAAGCCTCCAGACTCCAAGCCCAGGTATTTCATGCAACCATACCTTCTCGTGAAATAAGACACAATGGCAGAGAATTTTGGAGTCCAAAATCTGGCTCTAGAAAGAACAAACAAACTCCGAGACCGGATCCCAGAGACACAAGAAGACAAAAGAAAAGAAAGAGAACCCTTGCAGAAGCAAAACCTGGAGGAAAAACAAAGAAAACCAAGGAAAGAGAAAAAAGGGGAAAAGGGGGACCCAACATTTTGCCTACAAAATGTAGGGACGGGTATGCAAGGCATAATAAATGGTGACTATCTGAGACAGATGCCTTAATGCATTCAAGAAATTTGGAATCTTTGGTTAGAAAAACCAAAATAAAACTTTACCTGGAGCATTCTACCTGCACAAGGTGAGGCGTCTGAGAAAATCCAGCTCATCAATGATTCAAATCTCTCGACCCTTCTTCAGTTGTGAAGTGTGTGCTTTGGAAGAAAATCAAGCTGATGAGCTTCGGGAGAAATAGAGAGGAGGAACGAACAAATAAAACCAAAGTTGTCATATCTTTGCATGTTTTCCCTAGATGCCAGAATTCTCCATTCTTCAGTTCTTTCTTTTATTTTCCTTTTCTGGATGGAAAGGCAGTGCTCCTTTCACCATGAACCTTAAGCTTAGCTAATTTAAATGGCGGTACTTCTTTCACCTTGCACCCATCTTTAAATTACCAAATAGGAGAGAAAGTTCTAGACCCAAAATATTTTAAATGATTTTTAGACTTGGTCAGTTAATTAGTACAAATGATATGCCCTCAAGGTGTCCGATTACTTGCTTCTTGAATTTTCTGTTAACCGATGTTCGGACTGTCAAGATGTGGATCTGATGAAGATTACCCATAACCTTTTACCATACTTACAAAATTACTCTGGAGTGCGGCCAAATTCTACCATGCTAACAATAGATTCCAAACTATTCAAAATACTAAAGTTACCCTTCCAAAGACTAGATGTTATGAAAAGCATACCAGTCTACAAGATGTAGGTAACATGTTTGGAACCCAAAAAGCGAAAGAAAACAAGAAACCAAAAGAAAATGAAAAAACCAAGAAAAGGCGACCCCAGAGGGTGGCCAGCAAGAACTACGTACAGGGTGTTCCAAATGGAGCACCGGGAAAGAGTATTTACAAGAAAGAAATATACATATATTACAATTTTGGGGCCAACTCACTACCTACCTTATTCAAAGTAATGCTTGAGAAAATGCCCATTGACATGCAATGGGATGGATTCTCCAGTCATAGTGTAGAGGCGATAAGTGTTTACCTCATATATCTCAGATATCAAGTATGGTCCAAGCCAGAGCTGATAAAAATTGGTGTGTTTTCCCTTCTTTTCCTGGGCCTTGTCCCACAAGAAGACCAAGTCTGAAATCTGAAAGGCCTTATACTAGGCTCTTTTGTCAAACCATCATTTTACTACTGCTTGGTGATGTGCAAAATTATCAAGGGTTGCATCTCTTTATTCCTCCATCCATATCAGGTTGAGGATTCAAACTTCCACTATGTTTTCCCGGTTGCTGAATTCCTGCATGAACTGTAAGACCGGGATCTATAAGTTGATGGGGAATACTAGATTCTAGCCATAAACTAGGTGAAATGGGGATGTCCCTAGGGCTATATTTTTTAGGATACAATCCACCTAGAGGGTTAATCTACGCTTTTGGTGCCAGTCTTAGGGGTTCTGTTATAGCATATGTTTGATCACCTCAAGTATATTCTTGTTGGTTGATTCAACGCCATTTCCCTAGGGGTAATAGTTGCTGGAAAACTTCAGAGTGATCTTTCTATTGTAGGTCCATTCAAGTAATTGTGCCAAAGAAAATTTTGGACCATTGTCACATACTATAGCAAATGGCATTCCAAATCTTGTGACGATGTTTTCTTCCAGGAATTTTATGACTACATCTGTAGTGGTATTTTTACAAGGAATCACTTCAGACCACCGGGTGCAATAGTCGGTAGCAGTCAAAATATATTGGTGGTTGGGAGATGAGTTGGGGTTGATTTCCCTGATAAAGTCAAGTGCCCATTGGGCCAAGGGTCTAGCTTTGAAGACCAGCTGTAGGGGCATGGTCGTGTTCCGCTCATGATGTGTCATTGTTTGACAAGTATGGCATCTCCTAACGTGAGTGTAGACATCTTTGAAGATACACGACCAATAGTACCTAGCCTAGAGGATCTAATGGTCGGTGGCATCAGCTGAGCCATGCTCGGTTCCAAACTACCCATGAAATTCCTCGATCATTTTCACGGCCTGGTCCCTGTCTATGCACTAGAGGTATACCCCTTCATAATTACCGCATAAAAGAATTCCATTTTTTATCATGAAGTATGCACTTTTCAACTGCAGGGTGCGATGTTTGTTTGGGGGTAGCCCCTTCGGGCTTCTATTGTTCAACAACAAGTATACCAGGTTGGTATACCACGGATCTTGAGTGATGGACTCCACTGTGTATGTTTGGCATTTGATGTTGGGAGTCTCTCCTGCCATCGCTCTACTTAGTCCCTGGTCCCAGACTATCTTCATGGGTTGCATTTCCAAATCGTATTCTTGGAGGATGGCCATCCATTTCCCCCATCTTTCACCCAATTCACTCTGTAGCAGTAGAGACTTAACAACTTGGTCCAGGATGATAGTATGCACTTTGCTTTGGAGAATGTAATGCCAGAATTTCTTCACAGTACAAACAAGAGCAAAGGCCTGCTTTTTCAAAGGTGAATACCATACTTTGATGTTCTTAAAGGGGGAGCTCATGAAGGCTATCGGTCCTTCTTCCCCTTCGACCTTCTGGGTCAAAACTACTGTGGAAGAATGTAGTGAAGAAAAGAATACATGTGGAAGGGGAGGGAATAGTCTAGACTAGTCAAGACTGGTGCCTCCACAATCGTTTGTTTAATCTGAGCGAATGCCCGCTTTTCCTCGGGACTCCACTCAATCTTCGTATCTTTCTTCATCATTTCATTGAGTGGATTTACTATCCTGACGAATCTAGTTATGAACCACTAGACAAAATTTATCTTCTTGAAGAAAGATCTCATTTCCTTCTTGCTGTCGGGCATCTGTAGATTCAGTAGCATTTCAACTCTCTCAGGGTCAATGGATATACCCTTCTCAGAGACAATATGCCTGAGCAGCTTCCCTTCAATGACCCCAAATATACATTTCTTGGGGTTGAGGGATATTCTATACCGGTGACATCTCTTGCAAATTTGGGTGAGGTGGGTGGAATGATCATGCATGTTCTGGGAAAAGATGGTCAAATCATCCATGTAGATGATTATGCATCGGTTCACTAGGCCTTCGAACGCAATGTCCATAGCCTTCTGAAATGTAGCCCTTGCATTGATCAGACCAAAGGGCATCCTTCGGTATGAAAATGTTCCCCATTTGGTGGTGAATGTCATTTTTTCTCTATCTTCATACTTAACTATGACTTTGTTATACCTAGAGTACCCATCTAGGAAGGACATCATTTGTGATCCATTCACAATTTTCAATACCTCATTTAAAGAGGGGAGTGGGTCATTATCCTTCTTAGATGTCTTGTTTAAATTTTAAAAATCCATGCAAAGGCGGATCTCGTCACTTTTCTTCCTCATAGGGACAAGGTTGGAAACCCATGTAGTATGCAAATTTGGAAAGATGATCCAGGCTAACAGCAGTTTTTGAACGTCCTGATAAATCAGAGGCTCAATTAGTGGGTTGACCAGTCTTTTCTTTTACCGAAAGGGCTTAGCATCAGGTTTTAGCGGGATGGTATGGATCATGATGGATGTATCATAGGTCTTCAAATACTCATACCCCCATGTGATTACATCAATGTATTCTCAAAGAGCTGGGAGAATCTTCTCCTTCTCCACGGGGGAGCAGGAGGTGCCAGTGTGTACTAGTTTTTCTTAACCAGCCTGGTTGATGTTTACTTTTTCAAATTTTCCCCCCTCAGAGGAGGATGATATCTTATTTTAGCCCCGAGGGTCCAAGTCAAAGATTTTTTATAGCGCTACCATCCCCTTAGGGATGGTGTTGGTTGGTAAGTCTATGATTCCATCGTCTCCTTCACGCTGCCTAGTATCATCGTGGTCTTTTTCCTCCACTATCTGGTCCTTGAAAACACCAACGTTGGCCATGAAGGCCAGGATATGTTGATCATCTTCAAAAACTTGAAAGTGGGTGACATTGTCTAGGATGGACGGGGTGGGGATCATCTCAATGGAGAATTTTTGGAGCTGGGAGCCGGCCATTGGCTCAAGGGTGCTGGCGGATACAACGAGAGCATCCGAAACATAGTTTCTTTTTCAGGGAATGAGTTCAATGTCGAAGGCATCAAAATCTTCGATGAGGCTCCATGCTTGGTTATGGTATGCAGCTAGCCTTTTATCATGATAGGTGTATTGGCTCTGGACTTTCTTTACGATCAACTCTGAATCACCCAGCGCCCGGAGGTGAGTGATTCCCTTTCTTAGTGCAAATAAGATTCCAAGGACCAAGGCCTCGTACTTCATAACATTATTTTTGTAGTTGAACTGTAGCCTATAAGATGTGAGGAAGGATTTCTCTCATGGGTTGATCAGTTCCACTCTGGCCCCACAGCCTTCTTTGGATTGGGACCCATCAAACCTAAGAGTCCACAAGTCACTATTTGTTGTCTGGGGCTGGGAAGGCGAAGTGGCCTTTGGATTATTTTTGGGAAGGTTGGGAGGAGTTTCCTTTGGCTCTGATATCACTTGGGTGAGGTTTCCCCCCAGAAAAGCCTGTGGTTGGGATTCCTGGATAGGTAGCATCATAAGGATACCACCAGAATGATTGTTGGGTCTAGGCATATCCAAAGAGTGTTCCTTCTCCAGGAGGGCATTGATGTGTCAAGTAGCATCGGAAAAATAGGGCTCACACTCTAGTTATGAATGTTTCTGATAATGCACCAGGTACCAAGTGCTAGATAAGAGTGTAGCAAGGGTCGCTGCGGTACCTTGTGAGTTAACTTCACCCCTTAGTATTTTGTCCAAGTCCTACATCCTCTGAGAAAAAATGGTATCCTCCCCGGGGGTAAAATCAAAGGTTAAGATTTCTAGGGGTCGGTACAGCTCAGGAGAAGTCTCAGAGAAGAGGAATTCATTCACCCTCCCAACTTTAGTGAGGGCTTGTTTCATCCTGGGCTCACTTTCTACCTGGATCTGGTTAGATTCTCCCTCCCAAGGGAGCCACAAGTGGGAAAATTCAGTGGAGAAATATCCATTAAGGGACTTGGACTAATTACGACTTAGTAACATCCCATAAGTCTCTGGGATGTCCACCACTTGGATGTCAATTACGCTTGCTATCTTGGGGTCTTGGATGAGCTGAATCTGGATCTTCTTTAGCTCACCTACCATTTTTATAGTAGTCTTGTTGAGCTGGACTACTGCGCCATTAGATGGAGTAGGATGAAATTCGAGCTTCTAGCATATGGATAGGGGCATGACGTTACCCGAAGCTCCTGAATCTACCAAGCAATTGTAAAGGTTCTTCCCATGTATGTTTAAGCCTAGTAAGAAGGGAGGATCCTCAATGTTTCCCTAGAAGATAGCCGCATTGGCATCATCAAAAGTGATAGTCTTGGGTGGGCATTTGACAGTTTTCATGTTTCCCAAGAGCTTCAGAAGGGACTTCCTCTACTCGGGATAGTTCAGCAAAACCTCCATCAAGGTCATGGAGGTGGTAGTTCATTCTAACACCTTTGTTATTTCAAACCCCCCCAGGGAATTGTTTTCTTCCCTCGGTCGAGTCCTTAGCTTGGTTAGAGCTAGACCCTTTTGATGGGAAGGGGCGATCGGTTATGTTATCTCGGGGAGGGGTGGCTTTGGGAGGTGTGGGCGTGTAAACCGGTCCTTTACTAGCCTGACTCTGGGTGTTGTAGGGAGTCCATGGGTTGGTGAAGGAATTGGCCTCAAAGGCCGAAATAGATTCGTCAAAGAACCCCTATAGTCCGTGTTCTTCTTTGTCTCCTTTGTCTACTCCAAAGAAGATGGTCTCACAGGTGAAGGCACCGTGAGTGGGCTCTTGAATGGGGGGTTCCAGGGGAGTAGAATCAGTAGTTTGTTGTCTGTCTAGCTGGGAGATCATGATGACTTTCTCTAGCATGGCACAATTCACCTCAGAATGAGAGCCAGTGTCGTGCAATCTACACCAGTTGGTCAGGGGCTATAGTTCTGTGACTGGTGTGAAATGGGAAGGTCTAGCACCACCCTGATTAGTGTTTTGGTTTAGAGGAGGACCTCTGGTGTTAGCATTTTTGTTCCATTGCTATTGGTTGGGAAAAGGCCCGTTGTTGTAATTCCTTCCTCTGACATTGTTATTTAATTGGCTAGAGAAGACATTCCCTCTCTGGGAATTGGTGTTGTGGGGTGCAAGAGACCCCACCTTCAGCTGTCCCATGTCCATAGTCAGTGACAAAAATAGTCGCCGAAGGGATTCAACCTCGGCGGATAGTTGGGTGTTCGCGTCACAATGTGATGGTTGTTGTGGTTGGTTCCCAGGAAAGGCAGCAGTAGGTACTTGAGTTGAGGGTGACAATCCTCCAGCCTTGGGCGACTAGAAGAAAGACACTCTAGAAGGTTGTGTCCATGGTTGCTGTGTTTGTTGTGGTTGGTTCCAGAGAATGAATTTTAGACCTAGTATTATTTGGGCTTGCGATGGGTATACATACCGACCCTATTGGTCTATCAGCAGTAGTGAAGGATTCATGGCCATCGTAGGGGAACCCATTGCCTGATTGGGGTTGTATCCCTTGATGTAAGAAGTTCCACCGGGGATCATGTTGAAAGGCATGCTCTATCCAATCCCACCCAAAGATTTGTTGAGACCACGGGACAACTCCAAGGCTTGGTTGCAAACTTTCACCAAAGTATCCCGGTCAGTGGGGCCGGTAGTTCTCCATAGGAGAGTGGTAACGAAAGGGTCCATTGCATTCAGGTATGTATGGATTGTCACCTATGGGGGTGGGATAAAAGGACCTTTGCACCACTTTAAGGTGCGTTGGAACCTATGGTTGAGTGATGCAAGGGGTTCATTTGGTTCCTTCCTGGTGGAGATGAGCTAGCTATGGGACCACGCTGGGTCCAAGTGTACGTGAAAGGCCACCAGAAAGGCATCCTCCATGTCCTACCAACTATTGATGGAGTTGGCAGGCAGGTTAAGTTACCAGTTCAGTTCGTTCTATCCCAGGGACATAGGGAACATTTGGGTTACAACGTCTTAATGTTGGATCTAGTATTGATTCATGGCATCTTTGTATGCCTATATATGTTCTTCTGTGGTTCGTGAGCCTAAGTGCTCATATCAGGGACAAATCTTTTCCAAGTCTACAGGGAGATCGTTGGTTACACCTGGAAAAGTTCCCATCAGGGACCTAGTGTTGCCAAAGTAAACAACCATCAGGGGTGTTGGATTTTGGTGAGGCTGAATGTTAATGCCTGGGGTTGTTTGGGAGAATTGGGTATTTTGAGACGTAGTAGATCCCCAGAGAATGTTAGTTGGCTTGGCTTTTGGGGTCCATTTCTTTCGAGCAAGAGGCCCAAGTTGAAAAAACCTTCCAAGATTGGGAGCTGATCTAAGCATTCTTTCAAATCAGGCTAGTGAAAATGATCCAATCCCACTAAAGGTCTGCTTCCTAAAACTAAGGCTTAGGGAACCCTCAGGCGGCATAAAATCTAAATCCTCAAAAGGGGATGAGCTCATGCCCTTCTTCTAGCGCCAGTTTATGTTAACGGGGGTTTGTGACCCGATCTGTCAATAGAGGTAAGTTGTCACCAGGGACCGAAGTAGTGGCCAACTTCGCCTCTAAAGGATATTCAAAGAAATGAGATTCTTTGGGCCTTCAAGCACCTGAGAGTCAGGTCTCGACAGTGTGGGAGCCAAGTTGGGTATTGTGACTATTTTGTTTGGGAGGGTAGATGGTTATATTGGCTCATCTTCTTCAGGGATTTAGGTAAGTAGGGCCTCCTACAAGCATTCGTTAGTTACCACAAAAACTTCAAAAGATAGGGCAGGGTTAGAAATAATCCATCTATCTATAGTCATGCAAATACATTTAAAACATCAACCAAGCTCTAACATGCTACACTAAAATAATGAATGCACGCACAACCATCAGTTCATATTTATCCAATAGTGAGGGGAAAAGAAGGTCATTAATCTACTTAATATACTAGAGAAAGGGACATAAGAAACATACAACACAAAAAACATTAAGTCAGAGATCAAGAGACCAACAAAAACATTTCTAGAATCCTTCTTTCTTCATTAATGGTGATCCAGCATCACTAGTGAGTACATCAACAACTCCAGGGGAGCATCTATCTACTAAAAGCTTCTAAATACTAAGGAGCATTAAGCTCTGCAACTACGAGAACTAAAAATTGAAAATTCTATAGCTATGGAATGCAAAATCATCAATTTCACCAACCCTTGGAATGAGGTCAGACTTGTTATTTATACACAAACTTGCCCTAAAATTAACCTAACTTATCTTTACACTCAATTAATAAAATACAATTTCTAATGGCCAGTACTACCTGCACCACGCTACAACAACCTCAAGAAGAGCAGAGGTCTGACATGTCAGAAGAATGAGACAAGAAAATAAGTATGGAAGAATCGGCCTCAAGAAGAGAGCTAGAGGGTGAATAGAATAAATTCGATCCCCTGGGGATCAAGGCAACATGCCTCATTGATGGAAGAGTGGCTCACTATCTTCGATGCGCCAGGTGTTATGTTGGAGCGGTGCCTTGGGAAGGCCACCTGCCTCGAGTCAACGTGCCCTCCTGGAGTCACCTACTATCTGACATCCTTATTAACTACCTAATGATGATCGGTCAGCTCCCAAGAACCTGGACATGGGTCACCAAATGAATACAAAATTGTGGATCTGGAACTCTGGGATCCAGGAACTTACGCCCCAAGAATGATGAATACAAAAATGTGTTGTTGGTAAAAATCTCTGGACTCTGAAGGACCCTACTAGTCTTTTGTGTTATTGAACATTTCTAAGAGCTGAGAGATTCCATCCTCATCGATGTCTTTTAGGCTTGTCGGGCGATATTTATCCGCCTCCACCTGTTCATCTAGATCTAGAGTTTTTGCCTTGAATTTTGTGGCCATCTTTGCTGCATCATGTCCCTAGAGCATCATGCAAGATATTTGCAACATTACTGCTCCATCGATTCCTTCTAGGGACTGGAATCAAGCTTCCATCAGATCATTGAACTTGCCTATGACATACTCCTCTAGAGTACATATCTCAGTACTGAAGGGATCAACCTATGAAACCCTCGTAATGAATATCATGTATAATTTCAAAGGATAATCAATCTCTTGCACCTTGTCACGCAGGGCCCCTACCAGTTGCTTGGTTATCTCCAATGTGAGATCAAGTATGGAGTGCTGGGTCTAGACAAAATCAAAGGATTCCTCTCCCAAAATTCTAGCCTCGGAGACAATTTGCTCTCCGATGCTCATGAGTTCTCTTAACTCACTAACCCAAGCCTCATACTTCTCAACCTCTCCCTCCTAGATGGTAATAGTAGTCTTCACCTAATGTATAACATTGCTGCTGGTGTATAGGTCTGGGAGAGTCATTTCTAGGAAATACTGGACATTTCCTATCTGCTTAGCTACCCAATCATTGACTGCCTACACATTTATTTTCATACTTGTAAGTGTGTTGATGTCACCCTGTGGGAGTGGTGTTGTGGATGAGGAAGCTTCTAGAGGAATGACATTGATGGGTGTGGCCAGCTCTATCAAAATTCTGACAAGATTTGTGTTCTTCTTCTTTTATACCCTGAACTTCTGAGCCTCCTTTTCATAGTGGGCCTCTACCGCTTTCACCACTTCTTTCAATAGGTCTAACTCACCCTGCTTTCCCCTCTTTCCCAGAGATATCTCTATAATTTCATAATCCTCGACCTTTGTCATCAACTCATCTACATCTGGGGAGGGTGTTGTGACTACCGCAACTTTATCTCCACTCGACCCAGTCTGGAGGCTATGTATTGTCTAGGATTTCTTTGCGTTGGGAGGATTTTGTACTTGTTCCATCATTTCTACCAAGGAAAGATGGGCCTTGTCCAGTGCTATGGTCTTCCTCTTCCTTGATTCTACCAACCATTGTGGTGGTAGGGGTGGCCTTGCCGCCAGAGTTTGATCATGTGAATCCCGTCTGGGGTTCTGTAGTGTGTCCCCAGTATTTTGAGCCTCTTCAGACTCTTTACCTGTATCCTTTGGTCCACCAGCATCATCCACCTTAGTGGTGTTAGTATAATCTACTCCGGTGTCTATGTCCTTAGGAGCATCGGACCATACATTTGAATCCCCAGGGTTCTGTCTGTCATCTTGTTGCTCTTGTTGTTTGGCCTCACCTGTTGGGATGTCTTCTTTTGTTGGACTATCCTCTAGGGGTGGGTGAGGCATCCGGCCAAAATTTAACAATGCGGCTGCTAAAACTACCTCACTCAATGTTACCTTCTTTGGAGGTGGCATCTAGAGCATGATAGATGAGGTTATGGTTGTTCTTGTAGGTCTAGTTCCGTCAACTGATGTCGACTGCTCATTTTGTATTTGTCTTTCCTCCATGGTGTTTATTTCTGAAATATGTATCTCTGAGACTTCAGAGATGTCTATCTGTTCTTTTCCCTTTCCTGGTTCCATCTAGACTTCATGTTCATGGGAAACTTCCTTCTCAGTGGTTTCCTTCTCGAGAGGAGTCACCACTTCCTCTTGGGAAATGACCTCTTCAACTGCCTTCCTGATCTCCCCTTGTAAGTTTACTAGCTCGTCTATCCCAAACATGTCATAAAACTCATCGTGTGGAGGGGAGGTCTCCAGGGGATTCTCAAGTCGATTGTCTGGCTCTGGGGAGTCTAACAAGACAATCTGTATTTCAAGGATGCTAGGCATCCCAAGCTCTGGCTCCACCTTTGGTTGAGGGTTAGCTTTCTTCTTCTTCCTCCTTGTCACCAATGGGGGCCCTACATCTATCATAGTCGTCGGCTCTTCCTCCACCCCGATCCCTGTTACTTGAACCATTAATGTTGCAAGTTATGGGGAAGTGGGAGGGAGGACAAGTCCGGTCATAATGGCCAAAGCAGCCAACCGAGTGATTAACTTGTCTTTCATTTGCTAGGAGGTTTCCATCATTTGTTGTATTTTCTCCACTATGGGAGTGGTTGTCGGGACCTTGAATGGAGTCCCTTCCTTCCTTTTTCCTCTGTCCTCACCCTATGAGAAGATTTTGGCTCCAGAATTTTAACCCCGTAGGAAAGGGCCAACTTTACATGTACTCTTTGGGCATGCCTTCTTGAAATATGTGTGACTACACTCTATCACGTCGTGAGTGAGGTCCTCTATTGTTGGAGCCTCCTGCACATCCCAATTCACTGGAGGAAGGGCCATTTCATCCACTCCTTTTTCTTTATATTGTGGGTCCTCTATGGACCCAGTATCTGAGAAGTCATCTGGGAACTTCCGGAGCTTGAGCTTCTTCATCATTCCCATTATCATCCAGATGAAATACCAGCCCCAGACCTTGAAATCATCCTGGCAATTTTCCCAAAAATCTTCCATGTGATGTTCATGTGGGGGAGTTGCCCAGGGTAGTGCCAAGGTGATTTTTTCCAATGTATCAAATTTCTTCTACTCCAGATAGAATTCCATCAGCCCAAGACTCTTGAGCTCATTGTCAGCCTCCTTGGCTGCTGCCAAACTACATGTATAATTCACACAAGTGATTAGGAATGGAACATTTGTAACCTTCTTCACTATGAAGAGGGCATGCAGCTCTAAGATCTGTCGGCAGTATTCCAAAAGAATTATCTTATTCCCACTGTGTTTGGGAAATAAGTAGGGTTTCCTAGAGAAGTTGGTCACCCAAATGTATGTATGTTGTTGGTATTGAAGGTAATAGCGGCCATAAGAGTCGACCAAGTTCATTGCCTCCTTAGAGAGCCGGTATCCAGCATCTCAAGTAGGTGTGAGGAGGTTGTAGTAGATGAAGGCGGCGTTCACCTGGCAGAAGCTGAGGAAACTAGCCTGCCACTAGATCTATGGGAAATAATCCTAGGGAGCATTCTGGCCCAGGCCAATCCAAAGTAAACCCTCTGTTAATAACCCATTTTTAATTGGGCATTGTTGTGCCAAAGCCCACAAAACATAAGACATCATGTAGAACTCGGAAGACTTGACGATCTGGAGGAGTTGGGGGTCCATGTGATTGGCGATGATTGTGGCCCAGTCAAAGTTCTTCTTGCTGGAAGAGATGTCGAGCAGGAAATAATACATCCATGCTGAGAATTCTCAGGCATGGGGTTGTCTGAAGAACCTACTTAGTGCAATAATCCCCATTTGTATGCTTTCTTTGAATTCAGTCCAGGGGATTTCAAGCTTCATCTTCTTGAAGTCTTTCCTTGGCACCTTAAGCCATTTTTTGTTAAGATACTATCAGGCCATGTGTTCCAACTTCTGAAATTATTCTAAGGCCAGAGCCCAGGTGAGGATAGTTGCATCATCAAATTGGGGAATTCCCAACCCTACCTGAAAATTTGCGGCATCCAAAGACACCAAAGGGGTTGGGTATCCGGTTGGGACTAGGAAGCAAGCATGACTTCCTGGACAACTGTATTGTAGTGTCTTGCAAGAGTAAAAATAAGCTCTGGGGATTGCATGGAGAAAGGGAAACAAGCAGCTTTGAGAATCCCAGAATTGCTCACGTTGATGGCTAATGGATCCCCGGCCGTCCGTTGTATGAAAATTATTTTCACTAGGGCCTATATTTTGGCCCACACTCTGAAACTGGTGTCAGTGATCAACTGGAGCTTGGAATCAACATTTCATCCTAGGATTTCCTCTCCCTTTCAGTACTTCATCCTGAGTGGGAGTTTCTCTAAGGCCTTCTCAGCCTTTGTTCTGGCAGATGCCCTGGTCAAAGTGGTGGGGAGGTCCAGACTCCCTGGTGGAGATGATGCAGATGCCTCAGACATGATTGATGAGTTTGATATTTAGACAACTTGCAAGAAAATACGACCATCAATATATATATATGAAACACAGTACATTACTCCAGGCTCTGGAGATCTTACCATCACATCACACCTATTCCTGAAAGAATTGTTAGTTCACGTCAAACTCCAGAAAGATATACATATAATAAAAGTATTTTAAGAGTGAGCTCTTGTCGAAAGTTTGACCGTCACCTAGGCCTCCAAGGATTTTGACACATGTGGTGCAAGTGAAAATGGGATGAATGAAGACTTGGGACCTGAAGTCCAGAAAACTAACCGTTAAGTGACATGGCCAAAATGCTAGCCATACTAGGCTGACGTGGGTGTCACATGGCTATGCAATAAATGGGAGTTATGGCATTAATGCCGACAACTATCTCAATGCACACAGAGAGAATGCCACTGGGGCTAGTTTTGAATGCTCGTGTGGGAAATTAATCCACCATAAAGACTGACTTGACAGAGGAGAGAGAAAACTACCATGGCCCAAACCAGCAAGGTGCCGAGTCTGAACTAGGTAGTTTTGGCCGAGAGGGCAACCTCAAAAAAATTTGGAAGACATGAAAAGGAATGATGAGCTTGACATAGGCACAAAAGGATACACACAGGATATATACCAAAAGTACAGAGGGCCAAGACATATATACATGACTATAAAAAACTTATACATAAGAAATTACATAATGTGCAAAATATACACATAGCTAGCTAACTTACAACTACATAGAGGGAAGACAACCCTATAGCAGCGCCAACCCACCAACAAGAGGTGATAGAAGAAAAAACTAGGGATGAAAACAAAAGCAAAATAGAAAGGAAACAAAAACCAAAAACAACCGAAAATCAGAAAACTAAAAACCAGAGAAACAAAAGTCGAAAGCTTACCTGGAAACATAGAAGATGTGGGAAAGATGAGCATGGGAGGTGCTCTACAACAAGCTCACCTTCAAACCACCATGAACAAGCACTCTGCAAATCACTGATAATTAACCACTAAGCACAGGGAGAAAAAGTTGTTTAGACTGCCTTAATCACCTTAAAATTGCTCTAAATGTTCAAAGTTTTTGATCACCGTAAATGTGAAAATGATAGGTGAATTTTATTTATACCCTTAGGGTAAAAATGCATTGTCTTTCTTTCCACAAACTCTAGAACAAGAAAACCTCTAGACTTTGGGCCCAGGGATTCCATGCAACCATACCTTCTCACGAAAGAAGATGCAATGGCAGAGAATTCTAGAGTCCAGAATCCAGCTCTGGAAAGAACAAATAAACCCTAGGACTGGATCCCGGAGACACAAGAAGACAAAAAAAATGAAATAAAACCCTTGCAGAAGAAAATCTCAGAGGAGAAAAAAAGAAAACAAGAAAACCAAGGAAAGAGAAAAAAGGTGAAAAGGGGGACCCAACATTTTGCCTACAAAATGTAGGGACGGGTATGCAGGGCATAACACAAACCAATGTGAGAAGGTAGATCAATCTTGAAGGAATTATTGCCATATTTCTTCAAAATCTTGAAAGGGCCAAGATTTTTCATCCTAAGCTTTGTATTTTTCTCCTTGGGTATTCTCTCTTTATTGAGGTGAATCATCACCAAGTCTCCCACTTTGAATTGTAAGTCTCTCCTCTTTTTTTCAGCCTGTTCCTTATACCTCTCACTGCTATACTATAGTTTAGTTTTCACTTGTTCATGTATTTCTTCATTACTTCAGCAAATTCTTCTACTAGGGTGCTCCTTTTTCCCATGTCTTTGATGTGTCTGAGATCCAATACACCTCTAGGGTGAGACCATATACAATCTGAAATGGAGTCAAACCAGTACTTCTATTAACTGAATCATTGAATGAGAATTCTTCTTGTGCTATGATAGCATCCCAAGTGGATCCATGTTCTTGGGTAAGGCATCTCAAAAGGTTTCCAAGGGACCTATTTATAACTTTTTTCTGACCATCAGACTATGGCTGATATGCACATGACAATGAAATAGCGGTCCCTAGTTTCTTCCACATTGTTCTCCAAAAATGTCCTAAAAACTTAGGATCCCTATCTAATATAACTTACAATGGCAGTCCATGAAGTCTTACAACTTTTCTAAAGAATAACCCTACTATTTGAGATGCACCATGAGTTGTTCTACAAGGAATGAAGTGTGCCATTCTAGAAAATTTGTCTACTACAACATAAATATTGTCAAATCCAGATTTGGTCTTAGGAAGACCTAGGACAAAGTCCATATATACTTAGTGAATCCTAAGGCTTTAAAGGGATGGATAAAGGAGTGTACAACCCTTCATTAGATGTGTTCCCTTTGGATTTTTGACAAACTAAACAACTTTCCACAAAGCTCCTGACATCTATCTGCAACTTTGGCCAGTGATAGAACCTTCTAACAAGTTCCAGTATTTTTTCCACCTCAAAGTGACAAGATAAGCTTCCACAATGCTTTTATTTGATAATTTTTTCCCTCACGGATGCTTTTGGGACACACAATAAACTACCTTTCAAAAGTAGACCATCTTGTACAAGAAAATATGAGAAATCAGTGTGGTATCTATCTGTCATCTCAGTGCAAATTTGGTAGGCCTCTTTGAAATCCTCATCCATAGCATACATATCATTCATGGCATGAACTCCAACACTCTCCATTTGAATGGTTTGGATGGTTAGGTGTCTTCTACTAAGAGCATCAGCTACTTTGGTCACAATCCCTTTCTTATGCTTGATAGAAAATGTATCTAGAACTGCGAGAATTCCATCCATTTCACATGTCTCTGATTAAGTTTCTCCTGTCTATTCAGAAAGCTAAGTGCATGATTATCAGTAAAGACTAMAAATTCCTTGGGTAACAAATAATGCCTCCATTTCCTAATTGATTRAACCATGACATACATTTTAAGATCATAGGTTGAGTATTTTTKCTTAGCTTCATTGAGTTTCTCACTAAAAAATGTAACTTGCCTCCCTTMTTGGCTCAAGACTCCCCCAATGGATTTATTGCTTGCATCACATTCTACTRTAAACACTTTGTGAAAATCTAGTAGGACTAAGATAGGTTGTTCTAYAATMTTTTTCTTCAACAATTCAAAGGACTCATTAACTTCATTAGTCCATGTAAATATGCATTTTCTTCCACCTTTAATGGTGTTGATAATGGGAACACATATACCACTAAAWTTTWTGATAAATTTCCTATAAAAGCTACACAAACCATGGAAATKYTTTACCTCTRAAKGAGTAGTAGGAGATGGCCAATTGAGRAWGACTTCAACTTTGGAAAGATCCATCTTGAGACTGTTCTTGGATATCAAAAAATCTAAGAACRAAAGTTATTCTTGAAGGAATACACACTTCTCTATGTTTATTTTCAATTGTTCCTCATGGAKTTTCCTCATCACCATRTCCAAATGCTTGAGGCACTCTYCTCTRCTCATGCTTAAGATCATAATATCATCAAGATATACAACAACAAATTTATTGATAAAAGGCTTCAACACCTCAATCATTAGTCTCAATCATTAGTCTCATAAAAGTGCTTGGGGMATTTGAGAGACAAAAAGRCATCACAAGCCATTCATAGAGGCCTTCTRTGGTCTTGAATGTTGTCTTCCATTCATCTCCACCCCTAATCCTAATATGTTGATAACCACTCTTGAKACCTATCTTGRAGTAATAGCTTGCACCCCCTAAACAGTCCATCAAATCCTCTATTATAGGCATAGGAAATCTATATATGATGGTTATCCTATTGATTTCCCTAKAATCCRTACATAGTCTCCATGTGCCTTCTTTCATGAGTGCTAGGGCTGCATGGACTATACAAGGAMTCACACTTTTCCTAATGAGACCCTTTGACAACAATTCTTCAATCTGCYTTGCTATCTCTTGATTAYRTTCARGGGTCATCTYGTATGCTGCTTTGTTTGGAAGGGTGGCCCCTACTATGAGTGGGGGTCTTGACCTTTGKCTCTTTCAATGGTGTCTTTTTAGGAMTTACTACTAATGCATAACAATGTTTATCCTATTCTTTTAGYACCTTCTTGAATTCTTTTTCTCCTATATGCAAGACACTACTWGTAACATTTTTTTTTCTTTCTCACTCTCYGGGAATGGATTCATCACATATTCAACACCATCCTTAACTATGGTATAMACATTAGACTTTCCAGCATGTTTGGCATCTACTTCAAATTTCCAAGGTCYTCCTAATAAMAAATGACATGCATCCATCTCTATGATATCACATAGAACCCTATCTGTATACTCCCCTATCTTAAAATCTACCCATACTTGTTCATTGATGATGGTTTGTTTCTCTTTTGTCAACCAAGAAGCTTTGTAAGGGAAAGGGTGATGGATAACATGCAGCTTTAACTTATTAACTAGTTCCCTAGATGCAATATTGTCAGTGGAGCCAGAGTCAACTATAACTTTTGATACCTTGTTATTCACCTTGTAGCTTGTTATGAATGATGACTTTTTTGAGGTGCTTCTATTGTAGTAGGTACTCTTAGGAATGTCCTTTGCATTGTGAAGCATTCCCCTTGTTCTGTATTTGTAGGCCTTGAAGTTTCAGAGTGGTAAGAGGACACACTTTGATTTTCATCTTCTTGGGTGAGCTATACTCTTCTATCCCCTCCTTGTTTGCTTGTGCCATTCTTCTCAGGGCATCTAAATAACAAGTGTCCAACTTGATTTCAAGTAAAACATTTCCCAGTGAAGACACTAGGTCCTCTTCCACCAAATCTCCCTATGCTATTTAATCTCCTACCTCTAAATTTTCCTCTGTTACTGTCCTCTCCTTGTGACTCCTAGTAATTAAACTATCCTTGGCTTCTTTGGAATGGACCTATGCCATTAAACCTACCTCTGCCTCTGAAATTACTCCCTCTACCTTTGTTGTTTTGTTCTCCTCTCCTTTTCTGCTTTTCTTCAATTTTCAGTGCCATTTGAAAGCACTTATGTACTGATTCAGGATGGAATAAACTCATTTCATCTTTAATGTTATACTTCAATCCATTGAGATACCTTGTAAGCTTGTGCTTCTTACTCTCAGGTACATTGGCCTTCAAGGTCATTCTATGAAATTCTTCAATGTACCCACTCACATCAAGTTCTTTTTGTCTTATATTTTGCAAAATTTTGTGGAGGGTGATCTCATAGTTCTCTGATAAAAACTATTTTTTTATCTCTGCCAACATCCTTTTCCATGTTGAGGTAGGGTTATTCTCTTCCTCAATCCTTTCATTTTTTAGAAAATTCCACCAGCTTAAGGTAGGGTCTTTCATTTTGGATTTTTCCACCTTTACCCTCTAATTTTGAGGGACATTTGTTGGAAATGAGATAAGTAACTGAGAGGGGGGGGATGAATCGGTTACTCCAAAACAAATCCTTTGTCCCTTAGATGTCTTAAATACTTTAACACTGTTACTTGGTTAATTAAGATATTCTTCTGTAACTCAGGTGTCAAAGTAATGTTTATAATATCCAATGCAATTATACTTTAGATATTTAAGTGTAGAAACATAAAGCATGAAACAAGTAAAATATACACAGGTGACACCAAGATTTAACATGGAAACCCAATATGGGAAAAACCAACAATGTAACTAGTTATTATTTTTCACTCTTGTGAAGTGAGCCCTGTTAGGAGCCAACCATGTTAAAGGTTACAATAACACACTGTTAGGTGTGACCTTGTTAAAGGATTTAATCACCCTATGAGGAGTGGCTTTGTTAGAGGTATTCAACACTTCAACATAGAAATGCTACCTTGTGAGAGGATTTACAAAAAGACTGTTAAGATATTTTAGATCACTGCTACAATTGTTAGAAAGTAACAATGAATTGACCTATATGTATAAGAAATTGTCTTTTCTGATTCAGATCTTTGTTCTAATTATAACTGGATCCTTTCTAATTAGATGTTCTATTGCAGCTCCAAGTGATCAATACTCAATCAGAATCCTTTTTGATTTCACCTTCACTCTTCATATCATAGAATTCCACACTTTTGCTTTCTCTTCTTGCAATCACCCTCTACTTCTTACATTCAATCCAAACTTGACCTTTCATTTATATGGTAAGCCATGTCAAGTCAGCTTGAATATACTTACAATTCAGTCGGCCTCATATAACCAATTAATTATAAAATATAAATCATTGTTAGTCGGATGCCACTGAATGCCTGACCAAGACTGAAATGCCTGAGTGACTCGGTCAACATTGGAATTCCTTCAATGCCTAACTAAACTCGGTCAACACTAAATAACTCATTATTTTCACCAACTGTGCTTGGTCTTAATGTAGAAATTTGTGTATCACTACATAAGTGTAAATACATGTGTAACATCAATGACAATACACAATTGAATAATTGTCTTCAACAATCTCCCTCTTTGGAATTTATGGCAACACAATATGTCATAATACAAAGAATTGTAAAGCAACATAAACTTTTATTAATGTCTTTAGCTTCATTCTGATTCACATCCAAAAACTCCCTTTGACATTAAAATCTCCCTCTTACTGTATTATAGAAAACTCTCCCTCTTTTATCTTATTCTTATGTATTATAGAAAAACTCTCCCTCTTTGACAACAGATGCCAAAGACATCATCTCCACAAATATCAATAGTCATTACTATTTCACTTTGTAATTGTAATGTACCTGAATATACAAATTCATCTGCAATGTGCTCTGATGTACCTGCATCAACTGATGGATCTTTACTGTCACTCGGGTTGATGCATCACTAAACTATATTTTAGTGGGCTTCAATTAGGGGAAGCACCCCTAACTTTCCTCTAAGATACAAGAATACATCCTTAGGTAAAGGTTCCATGAATATGTCTACAACTTGTTCTTTGGTATTCACATATTCCAACCTTACTTCTTTATTCTGTACCAATTCCCTCAAGGGTATGTGCAAGATCATGAGGGGCCAAACTACGCCCTTAAGTGGCAATGAAAAATCAGCAAATTAGGGTTAGTCAACTTGATGTGAAAATTTGAACTAGCTATCAACCTAATATCAGAAAGTTGTAAGAATAGAATATGTAGGAAATTGAATGTAGTTTCTAAACTACTAGGCATTTTCTGAAAAAAAAAAGTTAATATGATTGGTGAAAAGTATAGATTTCATTGCAGCAGTACAAGAATTTTAGGAAAAAAATAAGAAGTAGGTGTATGTCTGACCACCTTAATCATAATCAAATGATAGTATTTTATTATAAGATTTTATATATAAGTAGTAGACTCATTCCCGGATGTGACGCATATTTTTTTGTAATTTTATTCCAAAAAAAAAATTAATTATGAATTATTTGCTACAATGTTTTCAGAATAAAACAATTCTCATGTTTGACCACCTTAACTCATTGAAAACTTTACAAAATTCAAAAAAAAAAATCCCTTATAGAAGGCGAAGCATAGAATGTGACGCATTTTTCAGATTTCAAAAATGCTATATCGTCTGAAAGTTATAGTCATTTTTCAATTAGTATATAAATCAACACTTTTTAGGTAACTCAATTAGAAAATAACTAAAAATTAATTACCAAATTAAAAATTTGACAACAATTATATCGATAGAAAGCTGATAATCTCCTTAAGATACCCTTTTCGTTTCATCCAATTTGGGTGAAAAAAAAGTCATCAGCTACATGGTCAAAGTTTGGAACTCAAAGAAACAGAGGAAAAACACATTTTTGTGACATTTGAAGAGTTGACCAAGTAGGTTTGGTGCACAAAGCAATACCGAGCCTAATCAGGTACCCAAAAATCCTGACAGAATTTTAAATTTTAAATTTTCCGTCCCCTTTCTCCCTCTTAATTTATTTCCAACCCCTTTCTCCCTCCCATTTCTCCATACTTCATATGATATATTATATATCAAAAATTATATATTAGATTATATATTATATATATTAAATATTATATAATATCTATTATATATTAAATATTATATTATATACATTTTACATTAAATATCATATAATATATATTAATATTAAATATTACATTATATATCATATATTATATATTATTTTATATGTATTATATATTAATATGTATTTTACAATATATCACATATCTTCATATTTAAATTATATATATATATATATA
>MU225913.1:269405-282195 GCA_018584345.1 Thuja plicata
AGTTGAAAGTAGCTTCATAGTGTATCTTTCAAATGGTCCATCTTGGCATCAAACCATCTACTCCATCGGGTCCAATTGGCTGATTAAATTCTAGTGAAAACCCTATTCCACCCACGGATTCACTGGAACACTCGCGGCCACGCTCGACACAAGTGTCCCCAACATGCACTAAGCATGATTGGGCAACAATTTTCCAAGGCTTGTATCTCAGACCTCATGAGAGGTATCGACAAATTGTCAAGGGATATGGGATAGTATTTCCAAGTTCTGCAAAACCCTCTGTTGGTTTTGGAACTTGAATTCATTTGCATTTGGTAAGGCAAACTTAGTTGATGCTAAAACTTGCAATGAGGGTCAGTTGAAAGTAGCTTCGTAGTGTATCTTTCAAACAGTCCATCTTAGCATCAAAATATCTGCTTCATCGACTCTAATTGGCTGGGTAAATGCTAGTGAAAACCCCATTCCACACACAAATTCACTGGAACCCTTGTGACCACGCTCGAACCAAGTGTCCCCAAGGTGCACTAAGCACGATTGGTCAATAATTTTCCAAGGCTTGTATCTCAAACCTCGTGAGAGGTATCAAAAAACCACCAAGGGATACAAGATCATGTTGCTGAGGTCTAAAAAAATCTCTCCCAATTTTGGGTGATTCGACTTCATTTGTGTTTGGAAAGGCAATCCCAGTCGATGCCAAAACTTGCAATAAGGGTTAGTTGAAAGTAGCTTCATAGTGTATCTTTCAAATTGTTTGTCCTGGCATCGAACTGTCTGCTCCATTAGGTCTATTTAGCCAGTAAATGCTAGTGAAAAACCCATTCCACCCATGGAGTCACTGGAACGCTTGCGACCACACTCAACCTAAGTGTCCTCAAGGTGCATTAAGCACGATTGGGAAAAAAATTTCTAAGGCTCTTATCTTGGACCTCATGAGAGGTATCAAAAAATTGTTAGAGTCTATGATATCTCATTGTTGAGGTCTAAAAAAACCTCTCTCAGTTTTGGGCAATTTGACTTCATTTGTGTTTGGCAAGGCAAACTCAATCGATGCCAAAACTTGCAATGAGAGTCAGTTGAAAGTAGCTTCATAGTGTATCTTTCAAACGGTCCATCTTGGCATCAAACCATTTTCTCCATCAGATCTAGTTGGCTGGGTAAACACTAGTGACAACCCCATTCTACCCATGAAGTCACTGGAATGCTCGCGACTACGCTCGACCCAAGTGTCCCCAAGGTGCACTAAGCACGACTGGGCAGCAATTTTCCAAGGCTCGTATCTTGGACCTCGTGAGAGGTATTAGAAAATCATCAAGAGATATGAGATCATGTTTCTGAGGTCTACAACAACCTCTCCCAATTTTGGGCTATTCAACTTTGTTTTTTTTTTGCAAGGCAATCTCAATCGATGCCAAAACTTGTAATAAGGGTCAGTTGAAAGTAGCTTCATAGTGTATCTTTCAAATGACCCATCCTGACATTGAACCATCTACTCCATTGGATCTGGTTGGCCAGGTAAATGCATCAGTTCCATCGGCTCTAGTTGGCCAAGTAAATGCTAGTGACAAACTCATTCCACCCATGGAGTCACTGGAATGCTCGCATCCATGCTCGACCCAAGTGTCCCCAAGGTGCACTAAGCATGATTGGGAAATGATTTTCCAAGGCATGTATCTCAGACCTTGTGAGAGGTATCCACAAACTGTTAGGGGCTACAATATCATATTGCTAAGTTCTACAACAGCTGCTCCCAGTTTTGGGCGATTCAACTTCATTTCTGTTTGGCAAGGCAATCTCAGTCGATGCCATAACTTGCAATGACAGTCAGTTGAAAGTAGCTTCATAGTGTATATTTTATATGGTCCGTCTTGGCATCAAACTATCTATTCCATTGGCTTTGGTTGGCCGGGTAAACACCAGTGACAAACCCATTCTACCCATAGAGTCACTGGAACACTCGCGACCACGCTTGAGCCAAGTGTCTCCAAGGTGCACTAAGCATTTTTGGGCAGCGATCTTCCAAGGCTCATATCTCAGACCTTGTGAGAGGTATCAAAAAACTATCAAGGGCTACGGGATCATGTTTTCAGGTTCTACAACAACCTCTCTCGGTTTTGGTTGATTCAACTTCATTTCTATTTGGCAAGGCAATCTCAGTCGATGCCAAAACCTGCAGTGAGGGTCAGTTGAAAGTGGCTCCATAGTGTATCTTTCAAACTATCTGTCCTGGCATCGAATCATCTATTCCATCAGCTCTGGTTGTCTGGGTAAACACTAGTGACAAACCCATTCCACCCATGGAGTCATTGGAATGCTCACGACCACGCTCGACCCAAGTGTCCCCAAGGTATGTGACTGAGGATAACAAGTTTTGAGCATGATGTTACAAAACAATGTCGGTTGAGTTTGACATATGTTGTATAACTTGATAAAGGGTATCTAAAGCACTTATTACTTTTGGAATTCTTTTGGAAAGTTTTGAAGAAAACAACACAAAATAGTCACTGCTAAAATTTTTGGAGAAAACAACCAAAAATAGTCTAGAAGTTGATGTACTATTGAAGGAAGGATTTGGGTATTTTTACAAAACAAAGAAGAATTTGAAAGATCTCTATAATTTATTGCATCTATTATAACAAATTCAAACAAATTGACATATAACTTCAACAAGATATAATTTAAATCATAATGATAATCAAATATAACTTAAAGATATAACAATCATAATCATAGTCAAGATATAACTTCACCATTCAATTCCATATACATGAATAATAAATGCGCATATAAAAGATGACACAAATATAACATAAAAATGAAAATTTTCTATATATAGAAAGTATCAAAAGTATCTCCATATACAAATATGGCACGTGCCATTTCAAAATGTCTACAAAATCAATGTTTCAAGGTTTACAATGTGGCATATATACCATCTCAAAATGTGCCAAGTGGCATCTCTAAATGAACACAACTAAAACTACATCCTATGTCATAGGGGGATCATCAAAATGTAGCCTCTTTGAAGAACTATTTGGCTCTGATTGATCCTGCATAAAAAAAGAGTTCAATCCCAAGTTAGATTGCTTAGTTTATATGATTTGTACATATATTTAATTCATAATTCAAACATGAATTTAATTATAAATTATAACTTAATACAAACATCTGTACCTGGCATCTCGGTCGCCTACCATGATCAGGTGTCCTAACATAAGTCTTTGGTAGCGAACAAACAATTCCACCAATACCAACTCCGACCTATAAACATGTATTTGTAATAATGAGATTAGTAGAGTGGTGCAGGGGACCAAGGTGCAACATAGAGTAATAAATTTACAAAACAGGATGATAACATAATAAAATTACAAATTGATTGAACTAAAATTAAATCTTACGTCCACCAATCCCTCCTCTGGAATAGTGGGCTGGGTCAACAAAGATGTGAATGATTCTCATGGGGCCTCCCTTGCACTAGGAGTAACCTATAAGTGTAAAAAAGATAGTCAATTATATATAAATGTACTTCATCATAACAACCCTGGTTACAAAATACAAATAACAATATGTACAAATCTATGTACAATCGGGATATCACTCCGAATCGATATGCCTGTCAGCCCAGGTTCTCGAACCTCTGTCGGGACATCATTGAGAGCCACACCCTATACAATAAAGTGCATGTAAAATATTTATTAATACACACAAGTAAAATACATATGCATGCATAATTAATCTTAAACAATTAATTACCTTTCCTTTGTTGACACATGAGGAAGGAACCCCCTCGTGCCCCCCACTGACATCAGTTGATACCTGCAAGAGTACAATAAGATGACAATATATTAGTAAATGTATGAATTTTATTGCTCTAATTGATAGAGATTTAAGCATGTACACCAAATGATATAAAAAAACTAATGGGTACATAATTTATAATATACCATATAGGTGTCAAGGCCAAATGAAATGGCCAAAAGTGTGGAGTCATCCACCTATCTCAACTCCTCTTTCATCAACTGAACATAAATGGACCAAATATATATACATAAGTGCATGCAGTCATTAAAACTAATCTAAATAAATAAATTATTTTTAAATTAAATAAGTCATGTGACAAATTTATCTATAATGTTTACTCTTACCCTATCAACAGGACTCCATGGCTCTGCATACCCCTCCTTGTCACTCTCATGAGACGCAGATGCTCCATGAGGTTTTGCAGCCTTTGTAGCTGCGTCTCCTGTATCCTCCTCATCAATAATATACTGATATGTATCAGCATCAGTAAGTGGTCTGAGGCACAAATTCTTGCATATAATGCAAGTACGGGGCATGCATACATGTGAGCTATTGCCAGATGTTGATGTGCCATCATCATCCACACTAGGAGGAAATAATGACCTGGTCTGCGTGATCAAATGATCACTCGGCATGTGAATGGCCCTAATACTCTATGAGGTAGCCTCTGCAATTATATTGGGATGCTACACTAGAGGAGGGGGTGCGACATCAGTGGGGAGACAAAGGTAGTGGCCTTTTTGTGCTGGGAAAATGGCCTAGTCTAAGGAGCTCCTTCGCCTATGTCCATGTTGGGCCTCATGCTCGAATAATTAACATTGTGGCCAAGCACAAACTCAGCATACAATTTTTTTATAAAATAGAAAGGGAGCTCCAAATTGATATGGGGTAGTTTATCAAAAACCGTCCACCAATGATCCCAAAATTGTGTACGCATTACATCCGTTATGCACCATTTAATTGATAATTTAGGCTTTTTGGGGTCAACTTTTAATCTAGTTTTAGGATTCACAAAAAGGGAAGATATATCTTCTTTAGTTATATTAAGGGCCGCAACCCCATCATGGTCAAGCCCGTCATCAAATTGGGAATGCATATCATCACACCAATGAAGAACAGGATTATGTTGTCACGTAAGTGTGTCAATATTTTCAACAATAGTATTTAGGGTGGCAAGCATGGGACCTAATGTAGGTATATTATGATATGTGTTTTAGAACCCTCGTATAGTGTTCAAATTATCTTGTATCAAATCCTCTAAAGATCGAGGGTTTCAAAGTGGGGATCGTTATTTGGTGTGGGAGGGTTATTTTCTTCATTGTTGTCAGCCATGCCTGATTAAATAAAAAAATAAATATAAATTTCAATTTGATTTCATATATTATTAAAAAATGAATACAAAACCCTATTTAACCCAAAAAAACTACATTTAACATCAAAATGAAATAAACTAATAAAAATATGCAAATAATTTAATTACCATATATAATGTGGAGTCGAATTTGATGTTGGGAAAATTAGGTACCCAAAAAAATTGAGTATAGGATATATAGAGCCGTTTTACAATCCTTAACAATGAGAGAAATGAGAAAAATGGCTCGTGGGTTTTGTTTTATGCCATAGGTTTTGGGTACCCAATATTTTCATGTACCCAAAAATATCAGGTACCCAATAAGGCTTGTGCTTTGGTGTTAGGTTTTTCTAGGTGTACTGACACCCAGGCCTACTAAAAAGTCAACAAATATTTTCATGTGATTTTGGATGAATGAAAAGTGGATTTTTTTCACATCGCCACTTTTTGGCCCCTCATGATCTTTCACATACCCTCAAAAAATGATACTTTATTGCTATATGCTTAGTTTTTGTGTGCATTATAGGATTCTTTGAAATTTAATGGTATTGGTGTTGTCACAATAGATAATAACTGACTCTTTTACTTCTTCCTTCATTCCTGAGAACAACTACTTGATCCATATGATGTTTGAACAGTTCACTGCTCCAGCAACATATTCTGCCTCTACTGTAGACTGGGAGATACAATTTTGTTTCTTGCTAGTCCATGATACTAACCTCTTTCCAAGAAAGAAAGCTCTGCCACTGGTGCTTTTCCTATCATCTACACTTCCATCCCAATCAACATCAGTGAATTCCTTTAAATAAAAGTTTCCACCTTTCTTATACCATAAACCATAGTCTTCAATACCCTTCAAATATCTCAGAATTCTTTTGATTGTCATTAGGTGATTATCTCTGGGATTAGCTGAAAATATTGCAACAATACCAACTGGCAATGCAATATTAGATTGGGTGTGAACAACATATTGCAATTTTCCAATCATGGATTTGTAGTTGGTCTGATCTACCTCCTTTGAATCATCATCTTTAGACAATTTATTTCTTGTACACATGGGTGTTCCAAAAAGTTTGGAATCTTCCATACCAAATTTCTTAAGTATCTCCTTGATATATTTTGATTGAGTAATATAGATACCGTCCTTCATTTGATGTACTTGTAATCCAACAAAGAATTTGATCTCACCAAACATAGACATCTCAAATTATTTACTCATAGCTATAGAGAATGCTTTGCATAGGTCATCATAAACAGTGAATAATATGTCATCAACAAATATCTCTGCTAACAGTAATTTTGGTGCAGGAGCACCTCGACTTTTGATCATCATCAAAATATTGATTTTAGAATCTCATCAAACCATTGTTCATTTATTAAATTATATGTAACTGAAAAGGGTTTATAGGACATTTGTAACCTTTTCATTGAAAGGGAATGTAATCAATCATGGGTAGGTGGACGGTTTTGTAATTGTCCACAATTATCTATAAATGGACAACATTGTAATCACCAAGTTAGTTGAGGGTGAGGAGAGAGTAAGTTACATAGGAGAGTGAAATTGTGAAAAGAAATCAGGCTCTCTGGATATCGGCCAGAGAGCCATTCATGTTATGAAGTATTTGGATTTTAATATATATCGTGATTCTATTTAATAGTTTTACAATTTTCATTGATTCATCTTTTCTCTCCAATGCTAAATTTCTTATGCAATTTGAMTTCAAGATTTCTATATTGATCGAGTATTACCAGTTTCTTGATATCGGTTTTCTTTTGTGAAAGAATTCACTAGTTTAATGGAACGRGTTTGAGTTATTGGAAAATGATATTAATAGTTCAGTTTGGTTGATATCTCAKTTTTTATGTCAGTCCYGATTGGGATGGTGGAAATGGTTTTATGAACTGTTACTCTATTATTGTGTTGGTTTCAAATCTTGATAATGAGTAGGTTGTAGATATYGGTTAGTTTGATTCAACAATATTAATGGAAGAGAGTATTAAGTTGATGCTATTGTCTATTGAATGTCGAAAGAAGAATGAATGATATGTTTCTGAAAAACATAGTCTTAGTGTGGGGGCTCTATCTTCCAAACTAACTGTTGGATCTTGCTAAGATTCAAGTATGTTCCATTGGATCTTGCTAAGATTCAAGTATGTTGATGATAGCCTAATTGCGCAAATCTGCACTGGAGGGATTAACAAAATATTGTGTCTATAAAAAGTTATTAATCTCTGAGTAGACGTCTCTCTAAGAAGGCAACAAACTGTCATAAAGGATAGTCAAGTTGTAAGGTTGAGTTTGTTTCATGAATTCAACAATGTTAATGAAGCATAACATGCAGTTGATATATTATTATTATTGGAATATTGATGGAATGTGAGCCTCTAATATATGTTTATAGAGAAGAGAAGATGTAATATGCAGAGATACAGATATCTTTGATGTAGATCAAAGAAAGCCAATGAAGTATTTGCAGATGTTGAAGATTTTTTTGATGCTCCTCTGCATCAAGTGGTATTAGAGCCCAGTGAAAGATCTAGGCAGGGTAAAGTATTTTGGTTATTGATTCTTGTATTGAATTTTATTGGTTGCAGGTGTATGTCCACAAGCTGCAAGAAGGAAGATAGGAGATCTATCATGGGGGCCATAGGAGATGGTCCAAGGGCCTGAGAAGGAGGTCCATGGTTTCCAAAAGACCTCAGGAGAGAGGAAAGGAGAGGACTCATGGGTGAGGTAGAGTAGTTGGTGTGTTGAAGCAGCATTGCAAAGTGGACTCAAGATTGGAGCAGTACCTTGGAAGAAACCACTTGAACTCCATTGATGAGAGTTACAATTTAAGATGTGGAAGCATCAGAGGCATCAATCCAAATTTGAAGATGAAGAGACATTGTTTATCATGCAAGTTATCATCAGCATTTCCATGGGACATGGAAATTTTCAAAGTCCAAGAGTATGGTGCAGGGGCACCTCGACTTTTGATCATCATCAGAATATCAGAATATTGATTTTAGAATCTCATCAAACCATTGTTCATTTATCAAATTATATGTAACCGAAAAGGGTTTATAGGACATTTGTAACCTTTTCATCGAAAGGGAATGTAATCAGTCATGGGTAGGTGGATGGTTTTGTAACTGTCCGTAATTATCTATAAATGGATAACATTGTAATCACTGAGTTAGTTGAGGGTGAGGAGAGAGTAAGTTACATAGGAGAGTGAAATTGTGAAAATAAATTGGGCTCTCTAGCTATCGGCCAGAGAGCCATTCATGTTATGAAGAATTTTGATTTTAATATATATCAAGATTCTATTTAATATTTTTACAATTTTCATTGATTCATCTTTCCTCTCCAATGCTAAATTTCTTATACAATTTGACTTCAAGATTTCCATATTGATCGAGTATTACCAGTTTCTTGATATCAGTTTTCTTTTGTGAAAGAATTCACTAGTTTAATGGAACGGGTTTGAGTTATTGGAAAATTATATTAATAGTTTAGTTTGGTTGATATCTCATTTTTTATGTCAATCCCGATTGGGATGGTGGAAATGGTTTTATGAACAGTTACTCTATTATTGTGTTGGTTTCAAATCTTGATAATTGGTAGGTTGTAGATATTGGTTAGTTTGATTTAACAATATTAATGGAAGAGTGTATTAAGTTGATGCTATTGTCTATTGAATGTCGAAAGAAGAATGAATGATATGTTTCTGAAAAACATAGTCTCAGTGCGGGGGCTCTATCTTCCAAACTTTGGATCTTGCTAAGATTCAAGTATGTTGGTGATAGCCTAATTGTGTAGATTTTAACCAGAGGGATTGACAAAATATTGTCTATAAAAAGTTATTAATCTATGAGTAGACATCTCTCTGAGAAGGAAAAAAACTGTCATAAAGGATAGTCAAGTTGTAAGGTTGAGTTTGTTTCATGAATTCATCAATGTTAATGAAGCATAACATGCGGTTGATATATTATTATTATTGGAATATTGATGGAATATGAGCCTCTAATATATGTTTATAGAGAAGATAAGATGTAATATACAGAGATATAGATATCTTTGATGTAGATTAAAGAAAGCCAATGAAGTATTTGCAGATGTTGAAGATTGTTTTGATGCTCCTCTACATCAATTTTGTTCTGTGGTCCTTCTTTGATGTACAGGCTATTGTTATCATTTGTTCTCTAAAATCAAATTATTATTAGATAGCTATGGAGTCTTTCATACTAGGCTTTCGGTGCTTTCTTTAGTCCGTACAATGCTTTGTGCAGCTTGCAAACCATATCCCTTCTGCTAGGATCAATAAATCCTTTAGGTTGTTCAATGTAGACTTCTTCTAGGATTCCATTTAGAAATGCATATTTCACATCCATTTGATATACTTTGTATCCTTTATGTGTAGCATATGCCAGAAGATTTATGACTCCTTTAAGTCTTGCAACAGGAGCAAAAGTTTCTCCATAGTCAATACCCTCTTCTTGAGAATATCCTTTGCAAACTAGTTTGGCCTTGTTTCTAGAAACTTAACCATTTTCATTCATCTTATTTCTAAAAACCCACTTGGTTCCAATCACATTCATGTCCTTTGGTCTAGGCACAAGTGTCCAAGTCTTGTTCTTCTCAAGCTGCTCAATTTCTTCATTCATTACTTCTATCCAACTTTCATCGTTCAATGCATCTTTAACAGTTCTACATTCAAATTCACTTAGTAAGCATGTACCTTTGATTTTATTCCTTGTCATTACACCTTATGTCTGATCTCCAATTGTTTTCTTAGGTGCATGATGCCTTTTAACATATCTTGAAAGTATTGGATCTTTTGTTTTAGGTTCTCGACTTGATCCACTGGGTCTGTCATTCTCAAACATTCTTTCATGTTTGTCTGTCTGATGCTTGGTTTCTACCATCTCTAACATAGATCCTTCTATCTGTGACTCAGGTTCCTCCATCTGTGACTCAATTCCCTCTACTTGTGGCTTAGTTTCCTCTATCTGTGACTCAGTCTCTTCTACCAGCAGCTCGGGTTGCACAATTTGTGCTAGTATATTTAGTGGTCGATAGTTCTACTGTCCCATCACCATTTCTCGAGTCATGGATATAGTATCAGGTTCACAATACACGAAGTTGTTGTAGTCTTCAGGATCTTTACTTCTCTTCTCTTCACATTTTTTTGCAAACTCATCAATCTTGACATGTACACTTTTTATAAATTTATGAGTAGTAAGATTTAACATTTGTATGTTTTTCTTTTACATGGGTAACCTAGGAATATTACTTCATCAATTTTTGCATCTAGTTTTCCATTTCTAGCTTCCTTCAAGATGTAGCATCTACTTCCAAATACTTTTAAATAATGAATTTTAGGTTTATAACCATACAATAATTCAAAAGGTGTCATGTTACTACCTCTCTTCAATTGAACTCAGTTTACGGTGAGCACTATAGTGCTGATGGCCCCCTTCCATCATTTGGAAACAACATTCTTTAAAATCATTAGAGTTCTAGCCCAATCCATGATGGATCTGTTTCTTCTTTCTGCTATTCCATTCTGATGTGGTGTACTAGAAGTAGATACCTTTCATTTGATTCCTCTCTCATTGCAGAATTCATTAAACTCATTCGAAATGAATTCTCCTCCTTTGTTAGATCTAAGGCATTTTAGTTTCTTTCCTGTTTCCTTTTCTACTCTTGCAAGACACCACTTGAATTTCTAAAAAGCTTCTGATTTTTCTCTGAGAAACATGAGAGTCATCATTCTAGAATGATCATCAAAAAATAGAATAAAATACTTCTCTCCAGTATAGCTTGTTTTTCCAATTGGTCCACATAGACCAGTATGTACCAATTCCAAGACTTCATCAGTATTGTAATTCTTTCTTTTGAAACTAGTCTTACTCATCTTTCTAATTTGACATTGTTTTCATATTGGTAACTTGGGTTTCTTTAAAATAGGAATACCTCTAACTCTATTTTTCTTGCTTATGTTTACCAGATTATCAAAGTTTACATGACACAACCTTTTATGCCATAACTAAATTTCTTCTACTTGTGCAATAAAGAATGAACCTTCAATGAGATCAAGATCGAATAGATTACCTTTTGTTTTTCTGTGAGTTCCAACTAGGTTCCCTTTACCATCCAGGAGCTTGGCCTTACCATTCATGAATTCTACCTTGAACCCAATGTTGTTCATTTGTGCTACACTAAGTAGATTTCTCCTCAATCCTTAAACCCAATAAGCACTATCACATTTGATTCCTTCTGTCAGAACAATGCAACCTTTTCCTCTTACATGGTAGGGTTCATCATTCCCAAAACTGACACTCCCACCATCATAGTGTTCAAGATGTTCAAACTTTGTCTTATCACCAGTCATGCGATGAGAACAACCACTATCAATTATACATGTGTCATTTTTATTGATGCATGAGAAAAGTGTTGTCTTTTGATCTTCTTCATCTGACCCATCCTTAATAGCAATATAAACCATTTATTCTTCTTCATCATTGTCAGAATCTTTAGCAATATAAAAAGAATTCTTACATTTATCCTTGTAGCTTTTGTAGTTCTTGAAATATTTCTCGCCCTTGAATTTGTTAAACTTTTTCTCATCTTTGTCTTCTTTGTTCAAACACTTTACAACAATGTGACCAACCTCATTGCATGACAAACAAATCAATGGTATCTTTCCTCTGTATTTTCCTTTTGTATCTCTTCTTGCAAGCAGTGCTTCAATGATGTCAAGATCTTTATCAATAGATTCATCATCACTGTCACTTTCAATATGCTTCCCTTTTGAGTATTTATCCTTCTTACCAAGATTCAGTTTCGCTTTGAATGCAGACTCAAGATTGCTAGAGCTAGGAGAGTAATTGTCAAAGTTGTCCAGCTCAAAATTTGTAGGCCTTCCCACTAATGTATCAAGAGTTATATCTTTATTACACCTCATCTCTTGAACAACGAAAACTCTAATAGCATAGATGGGAAGTAAAGTTATTAGTACCTTGCTAACGACTGTTGTATCTTCAATTATTCCTCCTACAACTCTGATGGAACTCACAATCTTCTTGATTCTGTCACTGTATCCTGTAATGTCTTCTCCTTCTTTCATTTTCATCTGGTCAAATTGTCCTCTTAGATTTTTTTCTTTGGCTCTTCTTACATTTTCATCTCCTCCATGAATGTCTTGTAATTTCTTCCACATATCATAGGCTGTTAGGATGTCCTTGACTTCATCAAATTTTGAGTAGTTGAGTGAAGAAGCTATGTCAATCATCATTATGTTGTGATGCTTACATTCCATCATATATTCTACAATCATAGTCCCTATTGGCTCCACATATTTTCTCTCCAAAAATTGTAGACCAGCATCACTGATAGTAGATATTGTGTGCTATAATTGTGTCACACTTCTATGAATCCTTACATTCAAGAACACTCAAGAATGAGGTTTCAAAAATCGATCCATAGCTCCTTACGCATGGAGTGCAAGGGTTTTTAGAATGCTCTCAGCTAGAGCTATTAAACCTATAACCTTGCTAGTAAACCATGCAATGGGAGATTCAATGAAGACAAGGGAAAGAATGCCAATATCCTCAAGAATCAAGAATGAAATGCAATGCAAGCTAGATTAAGAT
>MU225913.1:406166-436781 GCA_018584345.1 Thuja plicata
TGTAAGGGATGGAGGCACGCTAGCGCAAGCCTTACGATCCCTTACATGTCATTGGGTGACTCGCCCAAGCGAGCTTGCGATTCCGAAGCTTCGCCTTGAAGGGTTTTTGTGTATCCAAGTAGTTTTAGATGTATGTTATTGTACGTACAAAAAATTTTGGTTGTTGTGTTTTTGCCCGTTTATTTTTGGGCATTACAGTTGTTGAATCAGGATTTACAACTACTTGCATTTGCTTGAGAGTTTCCAGAGCATTTTCAACAAATCCATTCTATGCATATCCTACAATCATTGCAATCCATGAGACAACTTTTTTCTCAGGGATATTGCTATTGGTAATATTATGAAAATATCCTAGGTGACATCCTCGAGAATTCAGCAAAGATACAATCAAGAAAATCTTTAGGTTGACCACCTTTCTTAATATAGATTAGTTGTAAATAGTGTAAAAAAATACAATATGCTTCTAATGTGTCTCAATCAATCAATTAATAAGCTCTGGGGTAGAATACTTGTCGAATTAAGATATTTGCGTCACAATCAGAAACTATTACCACCTTTTTTTATAGGTAACAAAAACTTGTGTTTCTTTTAACTTCATTTTTCATAGTGGATCCTCTACATTAGACCTTCAATTAAATCTTACCATCAATTTTCCATTGGCCGATAGCTTTAATATTGTTTTATCTTCTACATGTTCACACTTGGTGATCAAGGAGAGGAAATAGAGAAGACTTATAGTTATAATGCAACACTATTGTAACTTTAATTCATCCAAAATATATGCTACTTTGTACAAGGCTAACTTCTACAATGATACATGTCTATATACCAACACTTTTATACACTCTTTTTTATTATGTAAAGCTTCATTTATGCTTTCAAATCAAACACCTATCATGTATCCCTTGCACCTCCTTTGAGTACAAGTGCTAGACTATTCCTAAATGACATGGGTACCAACATTGCCATCGGGCCCACTTCCACAGTCCAAACAAAACCAATTACAAACAAAAGAATTTTTGTAAATATGTACTTTATAAATTTTAATTAATGCTAAAGGACCTATTTATTAAAAAAAAAAGAAAAGAAAGAAAGAAAAAGAATTAAGGATTTTTATTTCACACGCATCAGCATTTCCAAATTACAGGCTTGCATGCCACTTTCAGTCGAATGCAGGAAACCAGTTACAGACATCATCACATGCACGATAAGCCATGCAATACGGACCGATTCCTCTCACGGCCACTTAAAACTCAACCATCAAAGTCTGTAATTATTGCCTCATTACTAACAACAGCTTCGTCATGCATGACGAAAGTAGACGAAAAAATCCTACATGCGTAGAGCCAAAATAATTTAGAAGTCTCACGACCACTTGCCCGAAGCTTATCTTTGAGTCTCACCACAAATTGTTTTCCAATTATTTTATCGAATAATCCGCTGTTTTCATCAGGAGGGGGACGAGCTCATTTCAACAGCTTTGGAAGACCGACCTCAGTAGCACATATCTGCCAGAGGAATTTGTGGAGCGAACAAAAGAGAGAGGGTTAATCATACGCGGCTGGGCTCCCCAGCTTTTAATTCTTTCTCATCCCTCCGTAGGTGCCTTCATAAGCCAGTGCGGATGGAACTCTGCGCTGGAGAGCATTTCTCTTCGTGTTCCAATACTCGCATGGCCCATGCTTGGAGATCAGCACTTTAATTCTAAGCATTTTGCAGAATTAGGCGTAGGAATCCAGTTCTGTGAACACTTAAATGGGATTCCAGAGTAGGAAAGAGTGAAGGAAGCTGTGACAATGGCGCTAACTGGAGACAAAGGAGAAGAGATGAGAGAGCGCGCAGAGAAATTGAAGGAGATGGCTACAATTGCTATGCAAGAGAAAGGATCTTCAGTCATCGATTTGATGGCATTTGTAAGTGACATGTGTAAGTTGAATTCCACACCTACCATACACGAGAGAGAGGTGGAACCGAGTCTCATGAATCCACGTATTGGATAATGTTTTATCCTTTTTCAAAGTTTTTCATTTCATGTAAATAGTGGTAGAGAATTTGTACTTTTAAAAGAGAGGTCACAAGTTCAAATCTCACTAAGGTAGAGTATGTATGCCTCGTTCCTAGCACAGTTAGGTGCCTCCCTCAAGGAGTCAAGGTAGTCTCATATTGCTGTCACCATATATAGACCCAAAACCATATGAATGGTAATCTACACTATAAAATGACCTTTCCTTTTTCATTTTCAAAATTTCAGTCACTTTAACATGATTTCTACTTTCATATTTAACATTAGTTTCTATGGATATATATGATACATACTTTATTATTTAATTTAGTTTTTTCATTAATCTATTTGTAAAATTGAATTTGAAATAACAATAAGTTGAGTTTTATTTAATTTGTTTAACTTTTCCTTAGACTAATAATTTTAATATATGATTATCACTCATCAATCAATGTTAAGAGATTTCCACAATCCATCAATTAAATTGAACATTGTTTTTGGATTTGATTATGTGCAAATTTTTACATCAACGTTTCCAATCACACTTTGTAATCTATCATCAGGATGAGAAGAGCTAAAGGAGCAAATAAGATTAACAGTTGCAGACCAGCCAAATTGAGCATAATTTTAATATATGAAATTCACTTATCAAGTTGAGCATAAAACAAATCAAATTAAATTTTTAAAGTTGTGTACTTAGAAATGCCATTTTTTTAATGATTAAGAGTTGATTGAATTGACAGAATAAATTATCACTCACACAACTCATTAAAATAGGTCACATTTAAAATTTAACTAGCATTACACATAGGAGTTGACATATTATTAGCTTTATTATTAAAAGCTTACTATAATAGTTACCTATTACACTTGCCTTGTGCAAGATAAGTGAAAATTATTGACCCTTTGTAGTGAATGTTGACTGTAGTTTAGGATTTGTAAACATGATAAGTGTTCTAATTTTTGTGTTATATAAACATCCCCATGCTCATTTTAGAGTCTAAGTTTTTAGAAGAACAAGAACATTATGTCCCAAAGAAGTTGATGTGTAAATTTAAAAAAAGATGGCCATATTTGTTAGTTGTCCAAGTTTAAGTTTCAACTTATTCTACGCCTTTCCTGCTAATTGAAGTAAATTATTTTGTCATATGTTTAGGACATATTTATTGTTATAATTGAGTCAAGGAAAGATAGGGAGGTTGTTTTGAGGAGGAGGTTTGGTGTTTGAGGAAGTCTCATTTGTTATTGAATATTAAGTATCTAGCTTTCAATCGTCACTTTGTAAAGTTATTAGTGATTATAGTTTGTGTCAAATTATCAAACATATCTCAACAATTCAAGATTGATTCTTGTTTAGAGGTTAGTAATGACGAATCAAACTATCTTGTGTTTCTCATTATAGATTGATACTCTCTCATTCTATCTATACATGTGTCTAGGTAGAAATATATAATTTATAGGGCTTGCCCAATGAAATTTAAGGCTCAAGGTGCAATAGTGTATTTGAAAACCAATAATAATTTTAAGAAAATCATCCAAAATAAAATACAAAATCCTGATGAATCTTAGCCTATGCACAAATATTTTTGGTCAATGTCTTTTTATTAAAGGTGTGTAATAATTTTTTCATCTTGGTTCACAATGAACTATCTTCCACTAGTAAAATATAGATACTATAAAAAGCATATCAATAAGTCAATAAGAAAATTATAAAAATATTATAAAATTAAATATATTTTTAATTAATTACATTATAAATTTTCTTACAGTTTTATAAAATCATAATGTAGTAAAGAAAAATATACCACACAATAAATGATAGGATTGAAGTATTTGGCAATTTTTTATCATTAAAAAAATGAATTGTTTAATAAAGCTTGTGTCCTTCAATGAATATTGATTAATTATGTAAATCAATTTTTGGTAAAAAAATTTACACACCCAAATTAGAACATAAACTCCTCATTTAATGGGTCTCCTTCATGTCTAACCATCATTGACACTATGACTGTTAATCTCTAAGTTTTTGTTGATCATTTAGTGTCCACACTTAGTCATTTATTCAGGCAGTTTTGGTCGGCTATCACTGCAGCCAAGCTAAAAGAGTAGATGTCGAGCCACCTAGCAAGTCGTTGCTGAGAAGAACAGATCATAGATGCCGAGCTATCCGGTAGTTTCGTGTCGAGCATCAGAGACTTAAGTGTCGAGCAAGATAGTTTTGACATACATGTCAGATATGATACAAACTTTAAGGTAATATGTTTGGGCCCACTTATGGGTGTATTGGGCTCACATATATGAAGTATTTAATATTCTCTATAGAGTTAATTATGCATTTAATTGTTTTATCCTATGCATGACATGTAGCCAATCAGAAAATTGGAATGCCTAGGAGGCATAAGTTTTATTTTTGATCGTTGATCTAGATCTATTCACTAGATTCGAAGAGTATAATAAGATTGCTTCTTACCCTAATTAGAAGAGAAATTGGATAGTATAGAGAGAAGGTGCATACATACATGAGAGATGTGTGAAGGGTTGTTTTGACAAGAAGCATAGATCTAGCAGCGTAGAAGAGCACTAAGTAGCAGAGTAAGGACATATCAGATTATAAGATCAGAGAAGGCATTATAAAGAGGAGATTCGTTATCAGCATCAGAGTGCATATCGAAGGATCGTATCTTGAGAAATTCTAACAAGTGTATTAGGTGAAATCTCTTAACAAAGTGGTTCTAGCAGACCTTTCTAAATCTCTTAGCAGAGTGCTTACTTTACTGTAAGTTGAAATCCTTTCACAAGGTAGATTGTAATGATCTAAAGCTCTTAACCAGGCAGACCTTTAACCAGGTAGATTGCATATTGTAATCAAACTCTTATAGCCCTAATAGGCACACTTTATTGCTGCAATATTGAAGAATTTGTGGGTGTCATCCCCACCCCAGTTTTACCTATTTGGGTTTCTGGGTTACCAAATTTTGTGTATTGTGTTATTCATTTACTATCATGGATGCTACTAGATGTTAGGTTTATTACATATTTATATGATTGTGATCAGTTTGTTTTAAAGTGATTAAAGTTCAAGATCTGATTCACCACCCCCTCTCAGTATCTTGCTTTCCCAATATTGTATTTCCAACAATTGGTATCAGAGCTTCGTTCTCCTACAAGAATTTTTAATCAGCTTGAGAGTATAGATCTAGAGATGGGGATTTACAGATTGGGTAAAGTCTTTGAGAATCAAAAGATTGAAATTCAGCTAGCTTTACATCAACTTGAGTCAGCTAGATAGGAATTAAAGAATTCATTGACATCTAGGAAAGATTTGGCCAAACAAATGAATGATACTCATTATCAGGAAGAAGACACTGTAAATCTATTTCAAAATGGAAATTCTACTAAGAGCGATGTAGCAATTGCAGATCTATTAGAAAAGAACAATGTACTGTGTGAAGAAGTCAGGAACCTAAAAGGAGAACAAGAAATATAGATAGTTAGACTATGTGAAGTAGTGGAAAAAAAGAAGAAAGTTGAAGATGAAAAAGCTATGGCTGAAGAAGATAAAAGAGTGATAACTGCCAAACTTGATGAAAGGACACATGATGTGCAAATGATGACAATCAATCAGGTTGACATGGCAAATCAACTGCTACTTGCAAATCAGGAGATCAGTAGGAAAGACATTGAAATTGTGAATCTGAGATCTGAGAACAGTCAATTGAAAGATGATTTGAGATCTGAGAAAGAACTAAATGAAAGGTTGAATAAACCTAATGAAGCTTTGACTCATTTTCAAAATCTGATGGAAGCATCAAGGGGACCAAAAGATTCTTCTGGATTAGGTCACACTAAACCAAAAACATCTACTGAGAAAGGAGAATCATCAAAGACTGGTGAAAAGAGGAACACAAAGACAAAGAGAAACAAACCTATATGCCACCACTGTGGAAAACCAAGACACACTGCAAACATTTGCTGAAGCAAGAATGGTAAGCCCAATCCTAAACCTAACTTCAATGGTTATTGCTTTAACTATAAGAAATTCGGACATAAATCACATGAATGTTGGGCTAAGGCAAATGATGCACCTCCCACATCAAGAATCAATGGATATTGTTACAATTGTTAAAAATTTGGACATAAGGTACAAGATTGCAGATCTAATGCTAAACAACAATGGACATCAAAGACACAAGCAGTATGGACATGCACCTAAAGACTGCATAAAGACACATTTCAGAGGAAGATCTAAGAGTTGGATGAATGGAAGCCTAGTTTGTTTTAGTTGTTTGAAAATTGGTCTTACTAAGAGAGAGTGCAAGACAAGAGTACCTGCTCCTACTGTTGAGGAAATTAGAGCATAGATGAACTAGACATGGGTAAGGAAAACAGAGCCGAGCAGCAGCGAAACTACTGAAGCTGAGGTCACCCAATCCAATGGACTAGGTGATCACACAATCTCAAACTAAGCAGAAGAGGTATGTAAGGAACTATATTTAAATTTCATATCTTACATCAGTTCCTAACATATACTGTGCCAAAGTCTATATCTGCATATGATAAGACGCATCAAGACATATTTTAAAGTTAAAGTACCGAGAAAAGTTATCTAAGCACTGGAGGTGCCGAGCATCAGTATTATACTAAGACCGAGCTCGTTAGCATATGTGCCGAGCTAGTTTGGGTTGCGATCGAGAGATTGTCAAAGTCGACCGAGGACAACTATTTTGCACTAACTCTAATGGACAGAAAATTTATTGCAAACCTACTTCGAAGCCTATAAAGGAATGAACCATTCACGATTCATTTCACCTTGTGATTTGAGATTTCTAGAAGTGTTGAAGCATTGGTGAACTCAATTTCAGCAGAGATTTTTGAAGAATTTTATAGCGTGTCGTCGACCATTTAGCAAAAATATGAACTTCGACAGTTGCCGAGGTACTCTGTTTCATCTTTGAAACCCTTTTATCTTGAAATCATGGCCGCTAGTTCATCTGCACAAGTTAAGGGAATGGAGAAGGAATTGAGAGAATTTCAATTGGTGAGGAGTGACACCTGTGCACCTCCCAACTTTTGAGCCGTTCCTGAGAGCGCTATCAAAGGTAATATGACTAGAGCCCTATCTTCGATCCCTCCGAAGGTACTTATGATTCATGACATCAGGGCATGTTACATGTATACAATTAGTGAAGTTGGAGACCACGAGCTAAGGGAATCCTATGGGAAACTATGTATAGATGGAGTCCTAAAACCTGAACACAATCATCTAGTCAAGTGAGGGTTAACTCGAGCCCTAGAGTTTTTGAGGAATTTCTGGGAAGAATGGATCAAAATTGTTCTTAGCAGGGTACATGATATGAGCATTTGGTTGGAGAATGGACCAGTAAAGATTACCAAGGATATCATACGTTGTGTAACTGGTTACCCTACTATCAACGACAAAAGGACCATGAAAAGAAAAGTATAGAGAATAAGGTCAAGTTACAAATAGCTCTATTAGACATGATGAGTACATTCAAATTGACACCTATAGAGATAGGGGACAATTTCCCTACAGAACTTTATGATTTCTTATCTAGTAAATGGGAATTTACATTAATGACTGAAAGGCAAATTAGGGAAGCAACTTTGGATAGAGTCATCCGACAATTGACAAAGAAATAGAAAGAAATTTTTTTTGATCAATATAAGAAAAAGTTTGTACCCAAATATAAAGCTTATGCTATTTTGAAGAATGATATTGAAGGAGTAGTACAATAAAATACTTGAATTTGGAAAGAGATTTTTGGGTTGGAAGTTCCAAAAGAGAAGAAAACAGATAAAGGAACCTCTGAGAAAATCACCACTGATCAAATAGAAACTAAAACTGAAACACAAAAGGAAATAGGTGATGAGCAAGTTGCAAACTCGATAATGGATAGTCCCATTGATACCACACTGGAAAATGTTAGCAATGTGGATTTCGAGGATCAGGATGAGCTGGCAGACACAACTATCGAATCGCCTATTAAGGCTACTCAGGTTGATGAAGAGAAAAATGAAGAATAAGGAGCCGAGAAAGAGAAACCAAAAGATCAAGAGGTAAATGCTAAAAATCCACCTATTATAGAGGTTGCTCAGACATTGTTAAACAATGGAGACAAAATGGAAGTAACTGGAGACAAGCCTAAAGAACAAGAGGCTATACAAGTGTTGGTAAACCTACCACACACTACTTCATCTACCCCCACTGGACTCAAAATGGGGAATGTACTGACCAGTAGGATATCTTGATTAAGATGAAGTCAGCAACTAAATTGCTTATTCACAAAGGAAAGGAAATCATTGAAGCTGAGCCAGTTGATAGCTCACCTAAGCCCAAAAGGAGGAAGCTAAATAAGAAGAAGTCACCAGTACTAAATGTCACCTTAGATGAAGTAATTGTGACTCCTAAATGGGAGCCTGAGAATTTTTCATACGAGTAGATTAAGACCCTTCAAGAACTTTTGAAGAGGAAGAAGAGACAGGAAGAAATGAAGAGAGAATAGAAGTAGAAGCAAGTTCTGCATGGCATCAAAGATGTTTTTGTAAATTATTTTGATATGGATGATCTAAATGACTAGGAACCTATACTAGAATAGCTAGTTCACATTGTACAGAAGGTGACTGATGATAATATCGAGGCAAATGACAAACTATTGCAATGGTCTGAAAGAAAGTTCAAGAACAAAGTACTGGAAAAGATATCTTAAAAGATAGCTACACAATAGGTTGAACTTTCCTCTCTCATTGAAATTCTATAAGGAGTGCAAACAATGTATTTTCTTTGTACAAAAGACTATGTGATGAATCTTTCTTCACCAAATAAAATCAACAGTTAATTGAGAAATTGCAACTGGATATGAAGTCAACTGCAAGTTCATTGAGCATGGAGGCTAGCTCTAGCTCCATTCATTTAACTAAGTTGACTCATACACAGAGGAGGTTAACCGAGCTTATGGCTAAAGATGGCCAAATCAGGGCAAATTAATTACGATTCAGGCTAATCTGATACCTCATCTGGAGGTTATGTAGAAAGAACTTACAACTGCAAGAGAATTGATAAAGAGAGACTCTCATCTCTCTACTATAGAAATTTTGGTAAGTCTAGCAGCTAAGCTAGAAGTTAAGTTGGGAATTATGAAGTTTGTTAAAGATAGTTGGGATACTTCATTTGCATTAGTTCTACAACTTCATAAATAGTTTTTGGATAAGTACAACCTAACCCCTCAAGCTATCAGTGACAAAACAAGGGGGAATCAGGAAAGGAAGGAAGAACAGATGAGCCGAAGGTATAATATATATATTTTTTGCTGAAGGCATGTATAGTATGAAGCATAATCAAAGGGGGAGTACTGTATGTACTTAGGTAGATTTTTGGATGTAAACAAGAGGATAAGTGTTTTCCCACTAAATATCAAAGGGGAGATGGTTAATCTCTAAGTTTTTGTTGATCATTTAGTGTCCACACTTAGTCATTTATTCAGGCAGTTTTGGTCGGCTACCACTGCGACCGAGATAAAATAGTAGATGCCGAGCCACACGGCAATTCATTGCCGAGCATAACAGACCATAGATGGTGAGCTATCCGGCAGTTTCGTGCAAAGTGCCAGAGACTTAAGTGCCAGGCAAGACAGTTTTGACATACATGTCAGATATGATACAAAATTTAAGGTAATATGTTTGGGCTGACTTGTGGGGTATTGGACCGACATATGTGAAGAATTTAATATTCTATATGGAGTTAATTACGCATCTAATTATTTTGTCCTATGTGTGGCATGTAGCCAATCAGAAAATTAGAATGCCTAGGAGGCATAGGTTTTATTTTTGATTGTTGATCTAGATCTATTCGCTAGATTCAAAGAGTATAATAAGATTTCTTCTTACCCTAATTAGAAGAGAAATTGGATAGTACAGAGAGAAGGTGCATACATACATGAGAGATGTGTGAAGGGTTATTTTGACAACAAGCATAGATCTAGCAGAGTAGAAGAGCACTGAGTAGCAAAGTAAGGACATATCAGATTATAATATTAGAGAAGGCATTATAAAGAGGAGATCTGTTATCAGCATCAAAGTGCATATCAAAGGATCATATCTTGAGACATTCTAACAAGTGTATTAGGTGAAATCTCTTAATAGAGTGGTTCTAGTAGACCTTTCTAAATATCTTAGCAGAGTGCTTACTTTACTGTAAGTTGAAATCCTTTCACAAGGTAGATTGTAATGATCTAAATCTCTTAACTGGGCAGACCTTTAACCAGGTAGATTGCATATTGTAATCAAACTCTTGTAGCCCTAACAGACACACTTTATTGCTGGAGTAGTGAAGAATTTGTGGGTGTCATCCCCACCCCAGTTTTACTTATTTGGGTTTTTGGGTTACCAAATTTTGTGTATTGTGGTATTCTTTTACTATCATGGATGCTACTAAATGTTAGATTGATTACATAGTTATATGATTATGGATCAGGTTTTTTTAAAGTGATTAAAGTTCAAGATCTGATTCACCCCCCCCNTTCCCCCCCCCCCCCCCTCTTAGTATCTTGCTTTCCCAATATTGTATTTCCAAAAATGACTTCCTATGACGTAGTGCAACAATAATAATGAATGAATAGATTGTTTTGATAACATCCACGAGGCCAAAAATCCTATCATACCCATGGATAACTAGAAAAATAAAAAGGAATTGAAGCCTAGAATAGAAGGCCCAGGCACTAGATCTATTTCCTTTTTAAATTTGGATCTTTAATTGTGTATCTTGATTAGGAAATTTGCATGCCTTGTTATATTTTCTTCTTTAAACAAATTATTCAAGGTGTTCAAATTTATTACATCAATGTAATTCATCTAAATATCCTTTTAGGTTGAACACTCTATGATGTAATGTCAATCTGTCTCCAATACTTCTTGTGCGCAATAGCGACATCTTTTGATTGCCCACTCTTTTTTAGGTATTTTCCACCTTCTAGTTTCACATCTAAGTGGTGTGAACTAGTTCTTATCTGGGCATTAACATTTGTCTTTCCAGTTTATTTCCATTCCTATGTAGTTATTTTGAGTATGATCACATGTGGGTTTAAAATGTTTAATGTAGTACTCCTTTTTTCTCCCAAGATGCCTCATGTACACATGCTTTCCTTGACTTTTCCTTGACAATCAAGTGTGAAAATAAAAGTATAATCAAGTTTGCAAACAATCCTATTTATCATCCAAGATCAAAGCATATAGAAATTGAACATTATTTTGTAAGAGAGAAAATTCATTCTCAAGAGCTAGAGTTCAATTATTAGAGCAACAATGACAACATGAATTATGTATTCACTAAGTCATTTGAAAAAATATAGTTTGTAACTTGTAGGAACACATTAGGATTAAAAAAACTTTCTTTATTCCTTAAGGGGGAGTGATAGAATAAGTCATAATCATAACATTTAATGAAGTGTAAGTTGCATGGGGGCCTCACTTAGTGAACCTAAATCATAGCATGTACATTCTTGACATACTAAAGAATCCCCTTATTTTCAAAAAATATTTCCCAAACTCCCTTTTTGTCACCACCCCCAATACCCCCCACACATGTTTTTGTATATAAACCTCCAACCCCCACCCCCTATTTAGGCAATATATTGCCCCATTTTTTTCCCATTTTAAACCCCCCAATATGAACACACAAAATACTGTATTGCCCCTTCGGTCAAGACCCGTTGGTAAGTTGTTGGCAGTAGAAGTCTAGTTCTTTACAAATTATTTAGTTTCTTTTCATTCATCTATGTGTTCATGTCTAAGTTTTTTAGCTTAAAGGGTAAAAGAACAATAATATGTCACCTCTTAAGCTAACTGGATTGACTCGGCTGAGTTAGACTCATCCCAGTCCAACTCGGCCCAGTCTAACTCGGCTGAGTCAATGTGGCATCAACGTGGAACCAAATGGTACCTACGTGGCCAAGTTGGCTCGTGTGCGAGCCAATGGGAGGGCTAGTAGGACTGGGCTGAGCTTGACTCAGCCCAGTCTACCTAGGTGGCATGCCATGTGGTAGCCAAACCTCCAAAAACATAAATAATCTAGAACCTTGCACTTCTGCTATTTTTTTCTCTGCTCAAACTAGACAATGTAAAAAAACTAAAAATACCCTTTTCTAGATCTCAGAACTACGATTCTTGACATATAAATTTTATATTGTTTTGACTACAAAACATTGAACAAATTTGTTAAAAACTACATGTAGGTTATTAAAGATTTCATAAGTTGTTGCTTCGGATAATTTAAAAAAATTATAAATCAATTCATAAATTTTTTAAAATCATAGATAAAACTAGAGAAGAGGGTCATCTTCAATAATATGTAATTTATCTGGTTTTTGGTATAGTTTTGATAGGGGAAAAATGGCGGGAGACAAAAACTATTGATTTCAAGTAAGTTCAACTTTGAATACTTATAACAGGCAAACTATACATCGAAAACACTTCTTTCTTTTTTTCTACACTACCTATACATGTCATCTAAAACATATGCGAAATTGGAGGAAAAACTAATGTTTCACTTGTAATGATTTGGCGGGAAGTAAACTCCCTGATTTACAATTTTTTTTTCTGAAAATGAAAAATAGACCTAAAATTTTCAAAAAAATATTAATTTTGGTTCAATTTTTTTAAAAAAAATTATAGGCATATAATTCATCCTATTTGACACATTTCATCAGTTTATATCATCTTCAAATTCTCAATAGAAATGTGACTTTGTGGCCTTAAAGTTTTACAATTTTGGTGATGTTAACCTTTTCCTTTGTAAAAGGGTGACAGATTATTGTGCTTTTACCCTAAAATAATATCGAGTTGTAGATCTGTCTCTCATATCTTATTATCTTTCAAGAGCCATCTACCTATCCATCTTCATGAGTGTGTTGTTAAACATATAATAGGTTGTTGTCAGTCTATTTAGAAGATATTCTTAAATGTTATTTGTTCCAACTATTGTATAAATATGCATTAGTTTATCTATAAAACCATGTAGCGAGTTCCTCTATTTTGTCAATTTAATCTTTTATGCTCTATTTGTTATGTTGCTCTATTTTTTTTATCATACATATCCATCATGTTGTTAGAAAAACATATTTTATATTATTTATACATCTTAGTGGGTGAACCCACAATGGTGGGTTACACTTTTTCGGAGGAAAAATTCCTCCTAAAATTCGCAAAGAAGGTGGATTTAGAAAGTACTTTCGATAGAAATTACTTTCTATCAAAAGTCCTTTAATATGGAAATTTCACTCAATTACTTTTGATAGAAAGTAGTTTCGATTGAAACCCTATTATTAGAGGCCATTTACAGAGGCTAACATAAATTTGTAGTTTTCATAGTTTTGGGGCTCAAGCACGGGGCTCAAATGGAAGAATAGGGATACATATTTTTGCATTGCACAATTAATCTAAATGAGATTTCTAACGATTATAGATTTGCTAATTTTTTAATTAATTAGGTCTATGTTTTTTGGCGTGCATTGAATGTAGGTTTTTTATTGAATATAAACCTCCAAGTTTGACGTTCACTAAAAAATAGTAGAAAAGAGATTTGTTTTTTTTCAAAAATAGTAGTGCCCTCCGGCTTCGATCTACTTTCTATAAACAAATTGAATTTCAATAAATACACAACAAGTTATAAGCTATGCAGTCAAGGTATGTCAAAATTACGGTTTACTCTACTTCAAACATTCATAAAATATGAAATAATGATGATAATGTCGTCAAACCAATTGCATGCCCTCCGTATGGATGTTACAAAACCAAATTTGAAAGAAGCACATTGATCTCTATTTTAGAAAAAAAAATTATGCTCTATGAAGTCAATGTAACGTTTTGAAAATGACATTTTTCAGCAACATAGCAGTTTTAGTGGGAGAAAGAAAAACCATTCAAATCAATTTTTTAAAAGAAAAGAAAAAAATATATTTGGAATCTAGACAGAAAATCCCAAAATCCTCTAGTTTACTTCATCTTCCTATTTGATATGGTTTAACGATAATATGCATCCGAATCTGAAATTATTTTTCAAAATGTAGACTTCAATGTCCGTTTAGGCAAAAAAGTGTAACCCACTATTGTGAGATCACCCTTGTAATAATTGTAATTGGAAGAATATTGAAATATCTAATCTCAACAACAACTAAATAAATTTATTTTGTTTTTCTTTATTTATTATAAAAAAGACACAAGTTATGTGCTTAATGGAGACAAACTTCCCTAAAGGACTTATCTACCTTTGCCCTTGCCTTGGGACTATTACTCCATATCTTTCTATATGATCATATTTAACGCCTTGTAATCATACCTCTATAATAGTTATTGGATAAATTTAATTTACTAATGGGTGGATAATTTATATTTACTAAGCGAGATTTGTTTTGATATTAACAAAGAAGACAAAGATATAACAAGTTATCAATATTTTTTTAACACTATAAGTTTATAATTTTTGCATATTACCATCAAAAAATATTGTCCGCTTAGTTTATTTTTGTTCTTTTGAACCCTATTTTTCTAAAAATGCAAGGGATCATGCATTCCATTTTGCAATTTGATAAGTGACTCTCATATTTCACGACTAACTAATTTTTTCTTCTTTCTGTTACATATGTTCATATAAATTCTACCAAGTTTTATACATTCTTTTAACTGAAAATATGTTAAATTATATTGTTTTTATTAGACAAACCTATTATTGACAATTAAGGATGAAGCCATAATTACAAATAGATTTAGAAGTTTTAATTAATTATTAGAAATATAATAGTCAATAGAAAAATATAAATGTATTTGTTTAATATTATTCTTTCTAAAAATTACCTCAAGTTATATTTTCATATAATAAAAAATGATGAAAAGATTGTTATCGTCACCTGCACATAAACTCAAAGTGATTTTTCTGAATATTTTTAATTCCTATAAGTGAAGAGAGTGAAAGGAGCCGAACCGTAAAAAAAAAAATGATAATTTACGCCAGGTTTAGTTTATTTCACTGGTTTCCATAAATATGGACTTAGCACATCTTTAAAGTTAGTGTTGGACTCTCTATGTTAAGAAAATGCTTATGCTTATTGCTTAGCACATACGCGGCTTTGATACGGCCACTTATGCAATAAGAAATTTCAGCAATTTCCTAATCTTACAAGTATATTTTTCTATATTATAAAAAACACAATTAGAAATTTTTAAAAGGTTCCTTTGCAAATTAGAAATCAAGTAAAACGTTTCACAACCATGAAATATGGTTTCTGCAAGAATACACTAGACAATTATACCATATACATCTCGAACCATATCCACGGCCTTAGGATTCATGAGGGTGTGCATCTCATTTGCAAAAACTTGTAAATTTAAGGTTAGGGATCCTTCTCCTACTGATTGTTTAGCTATTCTCTAAAATTTCAAAGCACGATTTCTCATCTCTTTACCTTCATCACTTTTGAGGTGAAGTCTTACACATTTTTTAACAGTTATGTTTTCTAAAAAAATTTAAGAACTATGAAGCCAAATCACTTTTCTGGCAGTAATTGTTAGGTTCCCAAGACTGCTCATCTTCTAGATGCTGCAATGCCAAACATAGTCTTTTCTATGCATGAAAACAAGTGATAAAAGTCTGCGAGAGTTAGTTGTATACTGTATGACTGTATTTTTAATAAAAGAGATATGCCCCTACTTGTAGAGTGGATGTAGTCCAATTTGGACGAACCACTATAAAATATTCTTCTGCCTGTGTCTATTTTATCTTTAATATGTTTATCTAATTCTTAATTTTTACTTCTGCATTTAAATCTCAGCAATTGGTATCAGAGCTAGGAGAGCTTGATTTGATTTTCTAGAAATTGGTGAAGATTTCTCGAAGTCATGGATGAAGTAGACAAATGAAAAATCAAGAAGTTTGTTGGGAAAAATTTGGGTTATGGAAAGTGCAGATAGAGTCACTACTGATCAAGCAAGATCTATTACTTGCGTTGCTTTGAAAAATCAAGGGAAAATGATCTTTATTAGACAAAGATTGAGAAAAGCTTGATAAGAGAGAAAGAGCAACAATTTTTTGATCACTCTCAAGCAATGTGCTCTTCAATATTATAATAGAGAAGACAACGAAAGATTTGTTAGATAAGTTATCTTCATTATATGAGATAGCTTCAACATTGAACAAGGTATTCATAATGAAAAAGTTATACAATCTGAAAATGAAAGAAGGAGTTATGTCAAATCACCTTAATGAGTTCAATACCTTACTTTCTCAATTGATTTCAGTAGGCATAACATTAGATAAGGAAATAAAATATATATTGTTGTTGTGTTCATTGCCGAATAGCTGGGAAGGGGTGGTAATGGTAGTTAGCACTTCATTGGCTGCCAAAACTAAACTAAAATTTGATGAGGTTGCTACTACACTTCTCAGTGAAGACATGCGTAGGAAGAATCATGAGTCTTCCTCAGGTGATGCATTAACAACGGTTAGCAAAGGCAATCGAGGTAGGAGTCCAGAAAGAGGTAGACATAACAACCATGGAAGGTCTCAATCTACACATCGGTCACAATCAAGAGGTAGAAATGGTACTTGTTGGTTTTGTGGTAAATCAAGACATACAAAAAAAGAAATGTTGGAAATACATAAAGTTCCAATATAAAGTGATCAATGATGGAGTAAATACCATAGTTGTTAAGGATGAGGGTGTATTGGTTCATGCAGCTGGTGACACGAATGCAAGTTTGTGAGTTCTCGATTTTGGTGCCTCTTTCCATGCTACTCCATGTAAGAGTGCTTTCACAAATTATCAAGAAGGTATGTTTGGTAAAAAATTTCTTGGAGATAAAAAAGAATGTGACATTGTCGGAAAGGGCGATATTTTATTATCGCTAAAAAATGGTAGTAAATGGCTTTTGAAAGATGTACGTCATGTTCCTTCTCTTAAAAGAAATCTGATTTCTATGAGTTAGCTTTATGTGCAAGACTGTAATGCTCATTTTTATTTAGATTCATGGAAAGTAACCAAAGCTCTACTGATTTTGGTAAAAGGAAAGAAATTAGGGAGTTTATATGTTTTAGAATGCAATGGTGAAGTGGGAGCTTCCATAACTATTACAGATAGTAACTCTAAACTTTGGCACAAGAGGCTCAGTCACATGAGTAAGAAGGGTCTTGAAGTAATGCTTCAACACGATCAGCTTTCGGGTCTTAAATCAGTTAATTTGGAGTTATGTGAGCATTTCCTTTATGGAAAACAAAATCAAACCAGCTTTACATGTATGGGTCATGAGAAGAAATCTTTTCCGTTAGAGCTTGTGCATTCCGATGTTTTCGGTCCTACAAAGGTAACTTCTATCGGTGGTGAAAGTTATTTCATTACATTCCTTGATGATTGCACTTGTAAAGTCTAGATTTATATGTTGAATAAAAACTCAAAGGTGTTTTCAAAATTTAAAAGTTTCAAGGCTATGGTTGAAAATCAAATTGGGAAGAAAATTAAATGTCTACTAACGGACAATGGCAGTGAGTTTTTCTCTTCGTAGTTTGATATTTTTTGTGTAGATCATGGCATTTGATGTATTAAAATAGTCCAATGCCAATTTGGGGAAGGAATTTTGGGCAGAGGCATGTAATATTGATGTCTATTTAATCAATCATGCTCCTTCATCTCGTCTTGATTTTGACATTCCAAAAGAGAGGTGGCTTGGGAAATAAATTTCATTTAATCATTTGTGTGTTTTTGGATGTGATTCTTATGTGCATGTTCATAAAGAGCAGTGAACAAAATTAGATTTAAAATCCAAGGGGCGTATGTTTTTGGGGAATGGTGAAGATCAATTCAGCTTAGAATGTGGGATCTTGTTGCAAAGAAATTTATTCGTAGTTGGGATGTTGCTTTCAATGAAAACTATTTCTCAGGTTTGCACAATTAGAACACCGTTTCTAATGATTTTATTGAATTTGATTTATTTGACAATGACACTAATGTGTAGAGAGTTCCATGGGTTACATTTCACCTGTCTACTATTATACCTTCACGCACTGTTGGACAAACAACCACTACCTGATCCCTGCCCTGAATAATTCCCACGCAGCCCCTTATGACCAATGTACTCCCCATTGTAACTCCACACACCACTACACTGCCCACACAAACTGGCCCTTTATGTGACAGTGGAGTGTCAGAGTAGGTGGCTCTATTTCAAACACCACCTCCACTCTTTACTTTGTCACGCGTGGACTCTACTCTACCACACGTGGACCATACTCTACTGCGGGTGGAGAATACTGCCTCCCTTATGCTTCCCTCCCAACCACTTCTCAACACTTCCAATTAGCCCATTACGCCTCATGAATTTTACAGCCCCGAGACCAGAGCTTCCACAATGAACCAAAATTTGGAGAAGAGAAAAGTGTTTGTCATATATAGGGAATTGGTAATGAATTTAATGATAGAAATATAGAGGGATTTGGTGAAGTTCATAGTCAAGAAAATATTCATTATATTCAGCTGTGGAGGTCTACCAGAGAAAAAAACATCCACAAAAATTTGATGATTACATGAGCTTTTATTTTCTTTATGTTCTGATTAGGCAGAGCCACAAACATTTCAACGAGCCTATCATGATGGGAATTTTGTGCATTGGATGGATGATATGAAAGATGAACTGGAATATTTGTGAACAAATGATACTTGGGATTTAGTCCCTACTCCACCTAATTGATTTTTTTTTAAAATAAATGGGTCTACAGGATGAAAGAAGAAGATGGAGGACAAAAAAGATACAAGGCCAAATTGGTGGTAAAAGGTTTTTCTCAACAAAAGGGCATCAATTTTAATGAAAATTTTTCTCCAATTGTGAAAATGCAAACAATTTGTTTGGTCTTGGGTATGGCAGCTTTTTTTGACCTCGAGCTTGAGCAACTTGATGTTAAAACAATGTTCCTTCATGGAGATATTGAAGAAGAACTGTACATGGAGTAGCCTAAGGGATTTATTAAAAAGGGTGAAGAACACTTATGTTGTAGATTAAAATATAGTTTATATGGGCTTAAGCAAGGCCCATGCCAATGTTATTTAAAGTTTGATAGTTTTATGACTCAACAAAACTTCATACGTTGTGAATCAAATCCGTGTGCTTAATACAAGTGAATTCCCAATGGTGAGTTTGTCATTCGATTGCTTTATGGTGATGATAAGTGATGCAGGAGCTTCTGAGGGTCATAATTTTGACTCGGATGTGGCCAGAAATATCATCCTTGCCTCTGAAATTGGCTTTTCTTGTTTTTTTTTTGGTTTTTTTTTCAGTTTTTTGGAAAGTTTGTTTTGTAATAAATCCAAAATTATGTTTTTGATTTCATGGATTAGTTGGCAATTCATATTTCCTTAGTTGGGGGCTTTTCTTGGAAAAAATTAGGATTCGTAGGATGGGTTTTGGAAATTACCAAAAATGGAAAAAAAAATCTATTTTTTTTATTTTTCCTGAAAATCTGCCAAATATGGTAATTTTCATAATTGTATTAAGTAGGAGTTTTCTTTCATTGTAAGGTAGAGTAAGATGGAGAAGTTTAATGAAGAATTTTGAGTTCTGCAATTTTGGGTTGTGTATTTTTTGATTTCTTCTTCTTGAAGGTTTTGGGCTACATCAATATGCTCGTTGTCGGAACAAGTTTGTGAATTGTTAGTGAAATAAAGAGGCATTTGGCTCTTCATTTTGCCATGAAAGATTTAGGGGCAGTGAAGAGGATTCTTGGGATGGTAATAATTTGAAACAGACAGAAACGGGTAATCAAATTATCTCAAGAAAATATCTTTTAAAAGTTTCAGACATGTTTAATATATGTCAAATGCCAAATCTATTGCCACTCCATTAGCTGATCACTTTTGGTTGTCTTTTGAGATGTTTCCTTCTACTCCAGAAGAAGAAGAAGAAATGAAGACAATTCCTTACTCATTTTTCATTGGTAGTCTTAGGTATGCAATGGCTTACACTCATCCAGATATTTCTCATGTAGTGGGAATTGTGAGAAGCTTTTTGAGTAATCCAGGAAAAACTCATTGACAAGTAGTTCAATGGATTCTTCGGTACTTGAAAGGTACCTCTAATTATGTTTTATAATTTACATGTGAAAAAAAAAAATTTATGGTAATGTTGACTCTGATGTATCCGATTATTTAGATATGAGGCATTATACTACCAGTTATGTATTCATTTTTTTCTGGGGCTGAGATTAGCTGGGCCTCTCATAAGCAACTGATAGTTTCTCTGTCCTCTACTGAGTCTGAATATGTTTCTCTCATTAAGGGCACCAAGGAGATGACATGGCTACAATGATTGTTTGGGGAGTTGGGATATATGCAATCTAATTTCACTTTGTTTTGTGATAGTTCAATGTCATTCACTTGGCTAAGAACTGAGCTTTCCATAGTCGCACAAAGCACATAGAGATTCAATATTTTTTCATATGTCATGCTCTTGAAGAAGGAAAGTTATAGTTAGAAAAAATTGATATTAAAATCAACCCGGCAGATATGTTTACAAAGGTTGTATCTCGGGAGAAGTTTGAGTTTTGTAGAACTTCTCTCGGCATTGTCACAACATAGCCATAAGATTCAAGTGGGGATATCTCTGTGCATCTCTTATCGCAGAAATGATTAGAATTCAAGTGGGAGATTGAAACGGTTCTAAAAGACTTTTATGGTTGTAACTGTTAGATTCCCAAGACTCCTCATCTTCCAGATGTTGCGATGCCTAACATAGTCTTTTCTATGCATGAAAATAAGTGATAAAAGTCTGTGAGAGTAAGTTGTATAGTGTATGACTGTATTTTTAATAAAAGAGATATGCCCCTTCTTGTAGAGTGGATGTAGTCTAGTTTGGATGAACTACTATATTATATTCTTCTTCCTATGTCTATCCTGTCTTGATATGTTTATCTAATTTTTCATTTTTACTTATGCATTTGTATCTCAACGCATTTCTCGACCTTGTCTTGACATGTAATTGCTTCCTTGTCTTGGAAAAACTGGATGTTAATGCCTAGATCCCCAGTCACTGGCTTAGAGTTGAAATGTTGCTCTGTGAACATCAGCCATGCAACAATCAGGATGCCCATCAAATTGTTTTCTAGAGTCAAATACCACCCATAGTGGTTCATGAACACACCCACAGATGGGTGGGACAAAATAACAAGTTGTGGTACCCATCCCCATACGAGAAATTTGTTAATCTGTCTGTAAATCCCTCTGGAAGGTAGGAAGCACATAATTATTGTTTGTTTGATTCTACAAATACAGTCTACAGGTAGACTTTGATGGACCAAATGAAAGGTTGATGGGTGCCTAACTTTTCTCTTACGAAAGAAACACCTAGCTTCCAAACGACACATACAAAACTGAACCTATATTGCCAGAAACACAATGTTTTCTTGGCGTTGTGCGTTTCAATGCACGGGAAATGTTGCATTGCAAAAACATGTGTTTCTGCAAAAATATTTCATTTCTTAGGCTTTGTGAATATAAAAACTTAATTTTTTTTTTTATCTCATTTTATAAAGGTACAATAATTTGGTTATGACATTTTAAAGATATTTAATATGTAATATGATATTGTTAAGATAAGTTTTTAGTTTTTCACTTTTTATTTTAACATTTTAAAATTTTATGTTAATAATTTAAATATATTAATATTTTTTATTACATTTAATTTTTAATACTTGAGGCATGCAATATTCTAATGAGATGATTTTTTTATTTCTTTTTTTTTTAAATTTAATTTTGAATAGTATTTATTTATAATTAGATTGTTTATCAACCACTTTTAATATTATGCATTTTTATCTTAACTTGCATGTACATGTCATGCAATTTTATTTTAATTTTTATGTATTTCAACAAAATTATATATATTAGGTATTTCATTTCGACATTCTCGTCATGTTGTTGTTTCCATTTCATTTTTTATTTCTTGTTCTGACAACATAGAACTGAACTAGAGCTTTGATAATCTAGCCATTACACCAACCTTTGCTCGCTAATGCCATATTTTTTCCCTCTCTAGAGAGTGTGAACCAAGTAATCTGGCCAAGTCTAGAGATGGGATACAATGCCCCACTGGAGGAAAGCTCATGATTACAAGGTGGGGCTTTTACAGGCTATCCATTCCCATGGACATACCCAAATCAAAACTTGGCATGTCTTTCTACGTAGAGATGTTTTTCTTTTAATAAACAAGTGATCTTAAATATTGTGAATGATGGTGTACAATCCTACCCTTACCATTGCATACTCCATTTCTAATTTTAGATAACTCAGAGCAGTACCACACGAGTGTTTTCTCAATGAGATGTGCACAGACAAAACACTGAGGAAAATTTCAGATGGGGGCCAAATTTACGGCCGTGTCTATGCAACACAATATTTGCACCTTAGTTAACAAAATATGTTGTTAACACAATATGTTGTTAACATGTGTGTTAGCCTATTGTGTTTGTTTGAAAATTACTAACACATGTTAACACAATAGGCTAACATACATGTTGTTAACATATTGTTTTAACAACATATTGTGTTAACATATATTTACTAAGGTGCAAATATTATGTTGCATAGACACGGCCCAAATTTATGGCTGAAGTCCGTATGAATCTTTATTATCTGAAAGAAAATATACTTCCAATTGCAATTGGATACTCTCACAATCAGAGAAATAAATGTCTTGTACTTCTTTTCTTGATCGATCTTTCATGTGGTAAATTTTTAATAACCAATCTTTCACTAGTAGAGAAACATAGCATGTCTTCTCAAAGTGTTTTACGATTTATATAAAATTTTGAAATTAGTCTTTTCAAGGATAAAGGGGTAATGTAAGAAGCTTGATGATATTTTTATGGTCCACAATATTTAGCATTCTCTGTTGCATTATAAATATAAAAACCATAATTAGTTACGTTGAGAGCTGTTTATGTTTGAAGATATGGACATAGATTAAAATATAATTTAATATATATTTAAAAAAATATAATTATATATGTATTGATTTTTATGGAAGACATTAAAATTTTAAAATATATTATAGTATTAAATTATTAAAACATAATAGATATGTAAAATATTAGGGATGACCTTCTATCCGGGAGGTCTTGGGTTAGAGTCTACTTGAGCCCCTTGTTGTCGATCATTATTGAATTTTAAAAGTAAATATAAAACAAAAAGATTATTAAATAACTATTGGTGGCTTTTTTAGGAATTAAAATTGAAACTTTTATACAAGAATAATATAAGTGTATTACCAAGAAAATATTTTTAAAATAAGAATTAAGTAAACAATTAGATAATTCTGAAATTTAAAAAAATTATGAATCTATATGTTGGCCCACTTATAGTGCCCCAATTTAAAAATTTTAAACCTCAGCCCCTATCTTGTTATTATTGACCAAAATGCTGGATTTGCATGGTTGTTGATTCTTATCCTTGAAAATATCATGCTTATAAAGATGAAAAGTGGAAGCATAAATCTTTGAACCCCTTTGAACATTGTTCAAACTTGTTCAGAGTGGTTCGAGGTTGTTCAAACTTGTTCAGTTCAGTTCAAAGCCAAGTTCAAATTAAAAGTTCAAAACCCAAGCACACATCTGAAAGCTCAAAGTTCAAAATTCAGATTGAAAGGTTGGTGTAAAGGTCCAAATGCAGATCCAGAGTTCAGAAGTAGTGGTTCAAAGTTCAGATTCAAAGTTCAAAGTTCAAAGTTCAGACTCATCTCAAAAAGATATTACCATTGCAGTTCATATTTTGAGTTTTACTAGTCGAAGATTATAGGTTCCAAAACAGAGTTTGAATATACAAATTTGACAAAATGGACTCAGTATTATAGATTCAAGATCACAACATTTAAGTTTCATATCTCAAGTAAAGAAGAGTCTCTTTGACCTACACAGACCTAGTGGTTAACTCTGTGCAATTAAAAAGGGAAAGTAATGATCCTTGAAGTGCGAAATATCTGTCATGAATCGGGTCCTCAGATGACATATTCTGGATCCCAGTTTGAAGGATCCCATATCAAGGTAGCAGTCTGTGAACATTTGCTATTCATAGCTTGTGCAATATGAGACCAAGTTAGATCTGCACATTTGGAGTGAAATTGAAAAGAATCAGTTGTAAATGTTATCTATGTATTGTGATGACAGTGGGGTTTTGGTGACTTAGACGACACAAGCTGAAGGTGCAATCTAATACCGATCAATTGAGAAGAATCGGTTCAATATGGTTGCACAAATGATTCAAAACATATAAAATCTTTATTTTAAGCAACTAATGGCCAATTTCATTGAATAAGTGAGGGGTTTGAACTGCAATCAAAACCTAACCGCAAAGATGCATGGTAACTTTGTATCCAAGCATGAAAGAAAGCCTTGATTGCAAGGAAATATTCACCGAATCTTTGGTATAATGCATCGAGCCCAAAAGCCGACCTTGGTAGATGTCCGCAGTTACTTATTCAAGCCGTGACATGCCACCATGAAGGAGCCAGAGTTAGGACGGTATATATATTATATATATATTATGAACAGGGAGCATTCTGAATCATACACAGGCCACTGATGGGATAGAGCGTGATCACAACTGCCGCCACTAAAGTCTCGCAAAATATTTTGATAAGACATTATTTCCATTGTGAATGAGTTGGGAGCCCGAAGACACAAGGATGCACCATAATTGTTTGACCAAATGCTAAGTGGCAAGACAAACATTGCACACATATTGAAGGCATCCGAAATTAAGTCCACATCACTAAGGGAGGTCCTAAATGTGAGATAACACAATCTCCCCGGGCACAAATGGCCATGAAAAGCGATGACATCTGTTGAGATTGTCCTCACCGTGCGCCGAGTCTGTGGCATCGTACGCAACTATAGGGGATTACTTGTGAGCTGCTGTGGAAATGTTAATGCAAAAGAAGAAGATACCCGAGCTTGGAATCCCATGAAAACAGTGATCTGGAAGCACTGACAGCGCATGTGACTCATTTGATAGGGTGTCTATTCTTGAAGATGAAAGATAGATGCACATGCAGTCAACTGTCATTACATTCATGTTCCAATAGAAAGAGTACTCATGGATATCCCCAAATAGAGCCACAGTTCCAAGTGCTTGGACTGTGTCAAAACGGCATGTGAACTGTTTGACCAAATGACGACTGAGGACGGGTATGGTGAACAGAGATGCGAGATCTACAATGCGGCTATAGAGAAATGGGATCTTCTCATAATCATAAGAAGCATGATTAAAAAGAGCTAGTATGGGCAGCACATATGACATGCTCGACAGAATGATTGGAGACTAGAAGATAATTTTTAAAATCTGATCGACTTCGCCGTGTCCACTATTGTCATCATTGAAGTAGTTCCAGAGCATGCTATCTTATCCCATAGCAAAGATTTTACAAAAGTTGAGACTACCTTCAAAGAAGATGCATCTCACAGGTCGATCTCAGCGTGGGTGTGAGCCAGAATTACATTGTACAAGATGCTTGATTGCATCGATAAACTCAAAGCCATGTCACGGCACAACAAGAGTGCTTGGATCAAATAGGGTCTGTGTAGGTGGCATCATGAAGAGGCAAAGCTATCACGTCCAGTTAGGTTGATCAATCCACAATATAAAGACCGCAACTTTACTAGCATATGGCACGCAAACAGTGTCTTGAATCACAATGTTCAAAATCAGATCATGATGGAGAATCTTCACCAATGTTTGATTTAATACATCAAGCCCAATTTATCTAGGTGGATGGGAGCTCCCTGCAGAATGAAGAAAACAGCGTGACTGGCTGACATTGGGATCCTCACTAAACTATCAATATGGAGCTGTAGGTAGAACGTGTCAAGCATGCAAATCGGCATTAAAATTATAATATGGAATAGTTATATGGTGAGTTGATCTTCAAATTAAATAAAGGATACATAAAAGTGCTCGGGCTGAAAGTTTTCATATGGACCCACGGTATATACAGGGGAAGCCACCTGATTTTGATGAAAATTGCTTCAAATATTGTAAAGTCCTCAATATTTGAATTCTTTTTGAGATAACCATGCATCACGATGTCAATTATAAATAGTGACATCTGTCATCTAAGATGGAAATGGTTGTAGCCACTTTTCTTCATGAAACATTAGAGGAATTTTAATGAGGAGTCGTGTCAGTTAAAGGGGGCAAGTTATTAAAGATTAAAAAGATGAGAGCTCAAAAATAGATGAAATCATCTTGGGAGGTAATTAAAGATTTTGATTCCAAGAAACAGTTATTCTGGTAACTGAATGGCTATAGGGTGACCAATGGTTAAATAGATGAGAGAACAATAGTGAAAGGGTTAGGCTTTTTTTGGGGGAGTCTGTGTGCTGCCACGAAGGGGGGAAGAATTATTTTCTGTTTGTAAGAGAGGGAAATTGGACAGAATAGAAGGGAGAAAAGTTTCGATTATGGAAAGTCTTTGTTTTGTATCTTTGCTTGTGTAGCAAGATTTTTATAAAGAAAAGACGTAGCATTTATTCTCAGACCTGTGTCATTTGAGAAGAGTAGATAAATGTTATGTGCTAATATTTTATCTATTCTATAATGTGCGTTTTAATTCACAACATCTTGAGTCTTTTCCATTTCTGTTGATTCCTGTTTACGGTATAATTCTTTGTTTTTGTTTAAACGCAACCAGGGAAGAGACTATGCTTTTCTTCTCCTTTATTATCTAGCTCTTATTTCTTTGCAATAGTTCAGTAGCTTATCATCTGAAAATGATATAGAAACCTTTATAAGCTTTCGGGTTAAAAGCTAATCCATAAAATTGTCATTAAAGATTCATTGCAAATCTTGTACAGGGAGTTGTACCCGAAATAATTCTGAGGGTGCTTACGCTGTCCAATCGCAAAGTGACCCAACTGTTAGTGCTGATTGAGTCTTCTTGTCTAGGCATTTTAGGGTTAATTTGTAAGTGTTTTCTTGGAAGACAAATCTGTTTACTAACATATTTTTGGTGACACTACTGGGGATATGAAAATGAAGATCAGTGTTGAATAATTGTTTCCTTAGTTTATATATATATATATATATCTCCATGTGCAGGAGATTGGCGACTCTGATAAAGTGGCGAATCTATTGATTCTTGATGCAAATCCAAAGGAGTTGTAAGAATGGGAAAAGGACCAGGCCTCACTATCCCAGAGATTCTTCGGATGAATGATAAGGTTCAACAAAATTTCTGGGAACATTATAAACAAAGTATTTCAAAGGTTGTGAAGTTGAAGATAAGCCTTGAAGATGACCACACCTTTGCCTTTCTATGGATGAGTCTGTGTCACAGATTTCACAAGCTCAAAGATTTGGAGGCATGCAAGAGAAAAGCGCTACAGCTCGAAAAAGAACTAGAGGTTGTGGAAGAAGAAGCTCCGGTGATTTCATCGATTTATATCTCTTGCAACTACTCAGTTATGAGTGAACAAGAAATCAACTTGAGAGACCAACCTCAAAAGAAGTCTATTGCTGATGAGATTAATTCAGAGAAAGATGAGATGCTCCAGTATCTTTGGAATGCCTTCAAAGGGAGTATTTGTGAAGCTGAAAGGGATAAGTTAAATCCCATTGAAGATCAATGATCTGCCATACTGTTGGAATGTGTGCATAAAAGATATAACAATCTCAAGAATTTTGATCGAGGAGTTTTTGCTGCTATGAAGTTATCTAAAGAAAAATCTGAGATTAAAGAATCTTTTCTCTCCAATTTCTTGGTCTGTGAAGATCAATATTTTTCATCACCAATGACAGAATCATTGGCGCCTTGGAGCTCTAATGAGCAACAAAAGGGATGATAGAGAGGTGAAAACTCATGATTTTCAACCTGTATTTTTGTCTGATGAAGATTTTTATTCCTTTTCAAAAGAGGAAGTTTCTTATACTAAGTTTGATTCTATGGTCATTGAAAGTAGTTTTGAAAAACCATTACTCTTAACTATATGTCCTGAGGATAGTTTAATTTTTAACATGCATGAAGAAATTGTGAATTCTAATTTTTCTTTTGCATGTAAAAGCAAGAATGTGGCTGATATGACAGCAGTAGAGAGTCAATTAAAGAGTAGTGGTGATGAGATTTCTTGGAGCAAGGTGAACGAATTGTATTTACCTGCTGAATACATTGAAGATTTTAAAATTAAAGATAATCCTCTCTTTGTAACCTATGATCTTATATACGATAGGAAAGAATAGGAGGAAGGCTGTCTTGAAGATCCTGGTAGCATGATCATACACCAACAAAGTAAGGAAGAAATAGTTAATCCAAAGCATAATAGCCAGCTGGAAGCTCCCTCAAGAAATCATTCACGGTTGACTGAGGCTATGGACATCGAGGTACACAATGAAAACCATAAGGGTATGGTTGAAGCAAAAAATGACTTAGTTTTAATACCTATGGTTTCTAAGCATAAAGATCCAAGTACCCACTTTGTTGGATCCAAAATTGATCATCATATTCAGATTGGTGAGTCAGAATTTAAAATTTGTGCGTTTAATGAGGAGATAGAATATGAGGCCTTCTCATTTGGTTTCGCGCCAACTCAAGAAGAGTGGTCTCAGCCCCAAATGTTAGAAGCATACTATTTTAAGAATGAAGTTGTTGGTGGACCTACAGGGGATGGGTTTTCAGCAAGACTAGCTCCAAGATTTGTTTTAAATGCTTCTACGAGGTTCTTCCCCAATGCCTTCACCATCAATGGCTTAGCTTTTCTTACCCAAAACAAGGGCGTGGTTGTTTGTGATACAAATTACTTCACTCAAAGTGATGGCGAGAAAATGCAGCCTAAAATTTATGATGAGTCATGGTTATTTGGATATGACTATCACTTCGCCAAGTTTGTGTACATGATTGATCAAAACTTTTGCCATGTAGAGCTTACCAAGCAAAGACGGTATGGGGATCTTGCATTCAAATGCAACCGACTGACCTGAAAAGGTTCTTATTTTTCTCAGCCCTTTGATGGCTTCATGTAAGTATTCCATGTTTCTAAGTGTCGTGGTGGGATCTTCCTGCCTATGTATATGTTTGTAAATATGCTCTTGCTCTGCAAGTTTTTGTGGTGCGTAGTTTAGCTTTCCTTGTTTTAGTTTGTTGCTTCTTTGTGGTTAGTTTGGGTGTTGGGGGTGGTTTGTTTTTCCTTCCGTTTTGTTTTGGTTGTTGCCCCTCCACCCATCTGCAAGCATCTCCCTGCACTATGTTTTTCTTGACTCAGTTACCCAATGGTTTTAGGCACCGTTCTTCGCAACTAGAGATTCTGGTGTTCTCTTCTTTTTGCATGAAAAAGCATTCCCCAGTCAGAGCCAGCTGTTGGCCCACTTATAGTGCCCCAATTTAAAATTTTCAAAACTCAACCCCTATCTTGTTATTATTAACCAAAATGCGTGATTTGCATCGTCGTTGATTCTTATCCTTGAAAATATCAAGCTTATAAAGATGAAAAGTGGAAGCATAAATATTTGAACCCCTTTGAACATTGTTCAAACTTGTTCGGAGTGGTTTGAGGTTGTTCAAACTTGTTCAGTTTAGTTCAAAGCCAAGTTCAAATTCAAAGTTCAAAACCCAAGCCCACATCTGAAAGCTCAAGGTTCAAAATTCGGATTGAAAGGTTGGTGTAAAGGTCCAAATGCAGATCCAGAGTTCAGAAGTAGTGGTTCAAAGTTCAGATTCAAAGTTCAAAGTTCAGACTCATCTCAAAGAGATATTACCATTGCAGTTCATATTTTGAGTTTTACTAGTCGAAGAGTATAGGTTCCAAAACAGAGTTTGAATATACAAATTTGACAAAATGGACTCAGTATTATAGATTCAAGATCACAACCTTTAAGTTTCATATCTCAAGTAAAGAAGAGTCTCTTTGACCTATACAGACCTAGTGGTTAACTCTATGCAATTAAAAAGGGAAAGTAATGATCCTTGAAGTGCGAAATATCTGTCATGAATCGGGTCCTCAGATGACATATTTTGGATCCCGGTTTGAAGGACCTCGTATCAAGGTAGAAGTCTGTGAACATTTGCTATTCATAGCTTGTGCAATATGAGACCAAGTTAGATCTGCACATTTGGAGTAAAATTGAAAAGAATCAGTTGCAAATGTTATCTATGTATTATGATGACAGTGGGGTTTTGGTGACGTAGACGACAGAAGCTGAAGGTTCAATCCAATACCGATCAATTGAGAAGAATCGGTTCAATATGGTTGCACATATGATTCAAAACATATAAAATCTTTATTTTAAGCAACTAAAGGACAATTTCTTTGAATAAGTGAGGGGTTCGAACTGCAATCAAAACCTAACCGCAAAGATGCATGGTAACTTTGTATCCAAGCATGAAAGCAAGCCTTGATTGCAAGGAAATATTCACCGAATCTTTGGTATAATGCATCGAGCCCAAAAGCCGACCTTGGTAGATGTCTACAGTTACTTATTCAAGCCGTGACATGCCACCATGAAGGAGCTAAAGTTAGGACGGTATATATATATATATATATATATATTATGAACAGGGAGCATTCTAAATCATACACAGGCCAC
>MU225913.1:436831-451881 GCA_018584345.1 Thuja plicata
GATGTCTACAGTTACTTATTCAAGCCGTGACATGCCACCATGAAGGAGCTAAAGTTAGGACGGTATATATATATATATATATATATATTATGAACAGGGAGCATTCTAAATCATACACAGGCCACTGATGGGATAGAGCGTGATCACAACTGCCACCGCTAAAGGCTCGCAAAATATTTTGATAAGATATTATTTCCATTGTGAATGAGTTGGGAAACCGAAGACACAAGGATGCACCATAATTGTTTGACCAAATGCTAAGTGGCAAGACAAACATTGAACACATATTGAAGGCATCCGAAATTAAGTCCACATCACTAAGGGAGGTCCTAAATGTGAAATAACACAATCTCCTTGGGCACAAATGGCCATGAAAAGCAATGACATCTGTTGAGATTGTCCTCACCGTGCGTCGAGTCTGTGGCATCGTACGCAAGTATAGGGAATTACTTGTGAGCTGCTGTGGAAATGTCAATGCAAAAGAAGAAGATGCTAGAGCTTGGAATCACATGAAAACAGCGATCTGGAAGCACTGACAGTGCATGTGACTCATTTGATAGGGTGTCCATTCTTGAAGATGAAAGATAGATGCGCATGCAGTCAACTGTCATTACAGTCATGTTCCAATAGAAAGAGTACTCATGGATATCCCCAAATAGAGCCACAGTTCGAAGTGCTTGGACTGTGGCAAAATGGCATGTGAACTGTTTGACCAAATGACGACTGAGGACGGGTATGGTGAACTGAGGACGGGTATGGTGAACAGAGAAATGGGATCTTCTCATAATCATAAGAAGCATGATTAAAAAGAGCTAGTATGGGCAGCACATATGTCATGCTCGACAAAATGATTGGAGACTAGAAGATAATTTCTAAAACCTAATCGACTTCGCCGTGTCCACTATTGGCATCATTGAAGTAGTTCCAGAGCATGCTATCTTATCCCATAGAAAATATTTTACAAATTTTGAGATTACCTTCAAAGAAGATGCATCTCACAGGTCAATCTCAGCGTGGGTGTGAGCCAAAATTACATTGTACAAGATGCTTGATTGCATCGATAAACTCAAAGCCATGTCACGACACAACAAGAGTGCTTGGATGAAATCGGGTCTGTGTAGGTGGCATCATGAAGAGGCAAAGCTATCATCTCCAGTTAGGTTGATCAATCTAAAATATAAAGACCGCAACTTTACTAGCATATGGCACGCAAACAGTGTCTTGAATCACAATGTTCAAAATTAGATCATGATGGAGAATCTTCACCAATTATTGATTTAATACATCAAGCCCAATTTATCTAGGTGGATTGGAGCTCCCTGTAGAATGAAGAAAATAGTGTGACTCGCTGACATTGGGATCCTCACTAAACTATCAATATGGAGCTGTAGGTAGAACGTGTCAAGCATGCAAACCAGAATTAAAATTATAATATGGAATAGTTATATGGTGAGTTGATCTTCAAATTAAATAAAGGATACATAAAAGTTCTTGGGCTGAAAGCTTTCATATGGACCCACGGTATATACAGGGGAAGCCACCTGATTTTAGTGAAAATTGTTTCAAATATTGTAAAGTCCTCAATATTTGAATTCTTTTTGAGATAACCATGCATAACGATGTCAATTATAAATAGTGACATCTGTCATCTAAGATGGAAATGGTTGTAGCCACTTTTCTTCATGAAACATTAGAGGAATTTTAACGAGGAGTCGTGTCAATTAAAGGGGGCAAGTTATTAAAGATTAAAAAGATGAGAGCTCAAAAATAGATGAAATGAAATTTCATTTCGAGAGATAATTAAAGATTTTGATTCCAAGAAACAGTTATTTTGGTAACTGAATGGCTATGGGGTGACCAATGGTTAAATAGATGAGAGAACAATAGTGAAAGGTTTCGGCTTTTTCCGGGGGAGTCTGTGTGCTTCCACGAAAGGGGGAAGAATTATTTTCTGTTTGTAAGAGAGGGAAATTGGACATAATGGAAGGGAGAAAAGTTTCGATTGTGGAAAGTCTTTGTTTTGTATCTTTGCCTGTGTAGCAAGAATTTTATAAAGAAAAGACATAGCATTTATTCTCAGACCTGTGACATTTGAAAAGAGTAGATAAATGTTTTGTGCTAATATTTTATCTATTCTATAATGTGCATTTTAATTCACAGCATGTTGATTCTTTTCCATTTCTGTTGATTCTTGTTTACTGTATAATTCTTTGTTTTTGTTTAAATGCAACCAGGGAAGAGATTATGCTTTTCTTCTCCTTTATTATCTAGCTCTTATTTCTTTGCAATAGTTCAGTAGCTTATCATTTGAGAATGATATAAAAACCTTTATAAGCTTTTGGGTTAAAAGCTAATCCATAAAATTGTCATTAAAGATTCATTGTAAATCTTGTACGGGGAGCTGTACCCGAAATAATTCAGATGGCGCTTACGATGTCCAATGGTGAAATGACCCAACTGTTAGTGTTGATTGAGTCTTCTTGTATGGGCATTTTAGGGTTAATTTGTAAGTGTTTTCTTGGAAGACAAATCTATTTACTAACATCTATATAAACACTATAAAAATATTTGAAGTAAAATAAAATGACTCTGAGTATTTTATTTAGTATTGTTCTATGCATTTTTTAGAGAGATGTCCTTAAGATATCTATACTAGTTAAACTAATGATGAAGATGAAAAAATATATTAGATGAAATGAAGAATAAGCTCTCTTACAATTAATCTCTCCATAAAGAAATCAAACACGCATGTATATATCTTGTTGATTTCAATCTTCTAGTGGATTCAAATAACATCATATTAACATTGAAGATATACGAAATAATGATTGATGCTAATAGTAATAAAGATCAATTGAAATCTTTTCAAAAAAAAAAATTATTATGACGGGCATACAAGTTTATTTCTTAAACTAATTTAAATATAATGCACTTTAATATTTTATTTAAAATAAATAAAATTACATACATCTTCTCTTTCTCTAATTTATTATCAATGAAATTATTTATCTTTAAAAATATAAACATTGATATAATTCTTTTACATATCTATATTTGGGAAAAAAAAACACATCATTTTAAACTTTCACACCTCACAGAAATACCTTTTTTTTCATATCATTATTTTAATAAAACTTTAATTTTATTTAAAATAACTTTTCTAAAATTTAAACAAATATAACTTATGATTTGTAAAAAATTAATACATTATAAGTGAAATTGTTTGAAACAAGGGTTGCGTAGGCGCAGTTGGAGTCCCCGCCTAATGTTTGAAGTAGTTGCACAGTGATCAGCAAGCTTTTTTCGGATGTTGGAAAGACTACACTCTCATCAACATTTTTGTAAGAAGAAACTCTGTTCAAAATATGGTTATTATGCCAGATTCACAGATGGACAGTACGCAATAGAACATAGTTGAATTTCATAGCATAAATGGAAAGTAGTGAGCAAATGCAATGGACTAACCATTGTAGTAAACCTAGTTTATGTTCATTTTAAATCGCTCATTTGTCAATTTTAATTACTTAATCCATTGTCAATGAACACCCCAAATGAATACAATTTCCATCATTTTGCAGTGACATCAAATCAGCCTATTTGTGAATGCAATTTTCCATCATTTTGCAGTGACATCAACATCAGTCTATTTGTTATTAAAGGGGAAAATTAGATGCAGCTAGTTTGGGGCAGAGTTTCTTCCGCTTCAATTATTATTCCCCCCAAACATGTGATAGCTATTTTAAACCTCTACCAAACCGTATAATGCGATCACACCTACATCATGAAGAATAGTTGAAAGTAGATATCAAAATCAAAGATGATAATAGGTAAAAAAATTAAGAACTTTACAAATTGAAGTGTTCAATGTATAAAAACTAATTCATCAAAAGAGAATCTAAGATCAACATAGTACAAGAGGACAAAATTCATTATAAAAGCACACAGGCAAAAAATAATCTACTAGTTGATTTAAAGGAAAAATGCATCAGATTAGAAAGCACAACATTATCAATCATTATAAAAATCAAATGAATTACTCTTTGTAGCCTTTGCAATTTAATCTCCATGTATTCTAGAATATGCTTTGATTTCGAAGCTGGAAGTTTTCTCTTCTGGTTTGCTAATTTAAATTTTGCAAAAGAAGTCATACTTTCTTGACATAAGATGATGCTCCATCAGTGGAAATTGAAGTATGCATCAAAACTAGAACATTTTGTATTCAAAGAGATACCTATGAATCTTGTAGAAAATTACAGAACCCATTCATCACTAGATTGTCCAACTTGTCAATGTAGCTTGCCTAGAATCAACTCCTTGAAGAGTTGTGGTTGCTTGTGAATATGAAGTTTCCTTATTTTGTATAACATTTACTCAGACATTTTGTCAAATAACTGGCATGGTTGGCTTGTGTTATATTTTTCCAAATAGTTGCATGTCTTTCTTCAAACCATTTCACAGTTAAAATTTTAAATGACATTCCATCAAACAAACAATTTGTAGCTATGTTCCCTACAAACCATTTTGAAAATTCCTTGATGAATGTTTATACTATGTCTCAAACTTTTCATTTGTGGCGATGCCAAAAAAATTTAACCTACCAATAGCATTGTTTTAGTTTGGAGACTGCCAACACCTTTTCAGCAAATCCTTTCATATTCTTCTATATGTTTCTTACATGTTTGTAACAACATTTGCAGCAGCACCATCTGCAACAACATTTTCTTTATACATCTTAGTGAGAATTCAAATCTATTCCAAAATTTGTATTTTGGCACAGGCAGGGATAATGGTGGTAAAAGTCAAATACATTTAGTTTTTGCAACAACTAATTGCTTTTGCTTGAAATCTTCAAAGGCATGGATGACAGTTTCATGAGCACTAAGAACATTAGTAATGGATTAGGTGCAGTTGGTAAAACAAAAACAAATATATATTCTATCTTGATAGGAGAAATATACAAGCATGGTTAATTCCTTAGAAAATTACAGGCTAAAGTTAGTTTAACATGATGAAAATACTATAAATAGCCCCCTCAAAGATTCAAGTATGGTTAAGCAAGATTTTCCATATCATCCACTTAGCATAAAAATAACCTTCCCTGCATATAGTGGACACTGATGAATATTTTAGATCCTTTCATTTCTCAATTGATATCCTCAAATAGTAATTTTGTTTGCACCATGACTTTTAACTGAAACTGAACATAACAAAAATTTGAAAGGAAGAAAAAATGAGTTAGATGATCATTTGAGAAATGAAGACCTGAAAGAAAATAAGTGAATACAATGATCTTGTTCATGTAGAACATCAAAGTTATCAGGGATATCACTGGCTTTCCTAGGTGACTTTTATTTCAATAATGCAAGCGGAAAGGTTGAGTAAACACTCACTTGATCTTTTAATATCTGACCCTAGAGATCAGAATCTCTCTTTATTAGATATGACGTGTATAAGATATTATGACATTGTTGTTAGAAATAATTGAGAGGGGGGGAGGGGGGTGAATTAGTGGCCTAAAAAATATTCCAATAAATCAACCCAAAAAACTTAGTACCACAAAATTAAGCCTCTAGTTATCTTCAGTCTTATAAGATGAATGCTTTCAAATATACTTATCAAATAACTACTACTCAGAGTGCTCTATTAAACCTTATTCTTTTTGTTTACTGATTAGCAGTCTTTCATTTACTGAAAAATAGTAAATTACTTAGAGTATACTGATCAATCTAGATTAGTTATGTGCAATGAAAAACACTAAAGAAATGACTCATAAACACATTGACACATGGATTTTTAATGTGGAAACCTTGTTAAGGGAAAAACCACTTGGGACCGGTAACCCAAAATTTTCACTCTTCTGAAGTGAGCTTGGTGAAGAGCCAACCCTATTAAAGGTTACAAACACACTGTTAGGTGTGACCTTGTTAGAGGATTTAATACAATAGTTTATCACTTGATATCGGGCATCTTTATGCTACCTTCTATGACCAAACCCAGTGTAGTTTGTCAAATGGTATCTGACATCTCATGCTATCTTCACGATCAAAATTTTTGATACTCCTTGGGATGTATCTCAATATAGAAAGGATCTTTAAATCCTACTTAGTTAAGAGACTTTCTGATCCAATGGTTAAATTGAAACAGTAAATGATCATTTTACCTTTCTGATCAATGTATCTTTTCAATACTTTTGCTCCACTTTTTTTTTGCTCAGTGATGCTATGCTCTTTTGCTCGGTGTCTGCAAAATTTTTTAGCTCTTTCCTTAGCTTGATTGATTGGGACTGTATGAAGTCATTCTTCATTAATTTTTCTCTAGCATTCTCTTTTTCTATTCACTCTCATTAATTCATAATGAATTAAGTTATCTCTTTATAGACATGATATCACTGTTTCTAGGTTTTTTACTTTCTTGATCTTGGCGTGATCCACAATTCTCACCAATCTTGATTTAAATCTTTACTCATGTTTTATCTTGAAGAAATCTCTTTGACAACTGGATAAAATAGCTTTTCATCTTTTACTTATCTTTGGCTTTAACTTGTCAATAAGAAAAATGTTAACAACAAGTTAAGTCTATCTTTAGCTCTGCCAGCTAGATATTTCATCGTTTATGAACTCCAGTTAACTTCGGTGTCTTAACTCTTATTAGCTTCGGTCAACACTTCAGCTCTCCTTGGGCATCTCCGTCAATGTTGTCTGTCCGTTGAGTTGTCTGTTCTTTCGGTTGTCCATCAGGTAACACTATGATTCTAGCCATTCGTTATGCTTGTGATTCTACTCATCGGTAATTCTTGTCAGTTTTCTTGCTTGGGGATCATTGTGACTTTTCTCTCGGGTTTCTCTTTCCATCGGGTTCCACTAACCATCAGTGTTTGTAGTCACTTAGTGAATGTTGATCTATTATGCATTACTGAAAGCATAATCTTTATCTCTCTAATTCTCTTAATTCTTTGACACTTTGAATATAACCAATCAGATTATATCAAGTTGATACCAATGACAATACAATCCATTAAGTAATTTAATGGACCTTGCATTATATTTTTGCATTTCGGTGATCAACTTAACATCTTCAAACATTCAATCAGTTACATGTCATCAATCTCTCCCTTTGGCATTGATAGAAATACACTACATTATCACACTATATTTTACTAATACAATATGAAACAATATTTTCATGAATATTTCCTATTGTAACTATTACAAATGTCTGGCTCTCAGTAAGCTCAAATAGCTTAGATTTGTTTCTTGCAAAGTGAGATATTCAATCTTCAATCCCTTTACTGGTATATGTAGCAACTTTTGTCTCTATTCTATGTTGTCCCTTGACTATTCATCTTCTTGGTAACTCTTTTTCCTTTGACAACAATGAGTCATCTCTCCCTTTGTGTGTATTCTCTTCCTTTATTTACTACTCTCCCTTTGATGGATATTTCATATGTAATCAATCTCCCTTTGGATAATGATTAACTCTCCCTTTGAATTATTAGGAACTTCTCTCCATGGATAATGATATAATCTATCCCTTATAATTCCTAATAATGATATAATCTCTCCCATTGACAACAATGCCAAACAATTCTTTCATATCATCTTCCATCCTTTTTATAATATACTCCTTGAATTTCCCTATCCATCAACAATATATTTACTCTGGTGTTCGATGTAGATTTGTACATTGATGTTTACATATATATCTGTTGCTGTCCATTTTGTTGCTTGCATCAATATGAATGACCTTCTGATTTGTTATAGGCTGATGCAACCTTCTAGTCAACTTACTGATCAATAGACAAGGGTTGTACCTCTAGTCTTTGTCTCAGGTACTCAAATGTATCTTTCGGTAATGGCATGGTGAATATATCAGCTAACTATTCCTTTTGATTGAACATATTCTAGTATTAACTCCTTTTCTTGCACTTGTTCTCTTAGATAGTGATACTTGATTGCTATATGCTTAGTCTTAGCATGCATGACTAAATTATTTGATATGTTAATTGCAATGGTATTATCATAATAGATAATCACTGGGTCAAGAATATTCATATTTATACCTTCCAGTAACTGTTTGATCCATGCAATATTGGAGCAATTTGCAGCAGCAGCCACATATTTTTCTTCTGCAGTAGACTGAGAGATTCATCCTTGCTTATTGTTGATCCATGTGACAAGTCTGTCACCCATGAAGAATGCTCCTCCAGTTGTGCTCTTTCGGTCATCTATGTTTCCAACCCAATTAGTATTTGTATAGACTTGTAGCTCAATTTTTCCATCTCTTTTATACCATAAGCCATAGTCCTTGGTGTTCTTTAGATATCTCATAATTCTCTTGACAGCAGTCATATGTGATTTTGTGGGATTAGCAGAGAATCTTGCAACTATTCCAACTGCATGTGCAATATCTGGTTTGGTATGAACAACATACATTAGTTTTCCAATAATTCATCTATACAAGGTTCAATTTACCTCATTTGATTTGTCTTATTTTGTCATCTTACATCCAGTAGCCTTAGGTGTTTCAACTAGTTTGGAATCTTCCATCTTGAATATCTTCAATACTTCCTTGATGTATTTGGACTGAGTGATATATTTGCCTGCATCTTGTTGAAGAATCTGTAGAACAAGAAAGAATTCGATCTCCCCAAACATAGACATTTCAAACTCTTTTCTCATTTCATTTACAAAGGATTTGCATAACATTTCATTTCCCCCAAAAATTATATCATCAACAAATATTTTAGCAATCAGAATATTACCATCGGTATCTTCTTTTAAGTACAGATTGTTATTTTCACTTGTTCTTACAAATTTAATGCTAATGAGATAGGAGTGAATTCTTTCATACTAGGCTCTAGGTGCTTGTTTCAATCCATACAAGGCTTTATGTAATCTACATACCATGTTTCTCTTGTCTAGATCAAGAAACCCTTCTAGTTGTTCAATGTATACTTTTTCTTCAAGTATTCCATTTAGGAATGCAGATTTGACATCCATATGGTATACCTTGAATCCTTTGAATGCAGCATAAGAAAGTAAGATTCTAACTCCTTCTATTTTAGCAACGGGTGCAAAGGTTTCACCATAGTCAATACCTTCTTCTTGTGCATACCCCTTGCATACTAATCTTGCTTTATTTCTAGTGACTTCTCCATTCTCATTCAGCTTGTTTCTGAATATCCATTTGGTACCAATGACATTCTTGTCATCTGGTCTCAGTACTAATGTCTATGTACTGTTCTTCTCAATCTGTTCTATCTCTTCATTCATAGCACTGACCCATTCCTCATTTTCAAGTGTATTAACAGATTTAGGCTCAAAATCATAAAGTAAACATCTGGTGTTTAGTGACTTACTTCTTATTCTCATTCCAACCTTCTTGTCTCCTATGATCCAATTCTATGGATGATGTCTTCTGACATACTTGGCGAGTTTCAGTTCAACTCTATGTTCATCATTCTGATCATCATCTTGACCTTCATTCTGATGTCCATTGCTCAGAACATCATCTTGATGTTTTTCCTATTTTTGGTAATTGCAGCCTAATGCTCAGGTGCAATGTTCTATTGCTCGGGAGTGATACACTATTTCTTGAGTAGAGTGTCAAGTTCTACAGTATAAAAAAAACTTTTTGTGGTCCTTTGGCTCTTTTTTGCTTTCCTTATCATTCTTTTCTGCAAATTCATCTATTTTCACATTTGCACTTTCAATGATCTTGTTAGATGACTTGTTATGACATTTATAAGCCTTTCTTTTGGTTGAATACCCTAGAAAGATACCTTCTTCACTTTTAGAGTCAAGTTTTCCATTTCTATCTTCCTTCAAAATATAACATTGACTGCCAAAAATTTTGAAGTAACTTACATTGTGTGTATGACCATATCATAGCTCTTAGGGTGTCTTCTTTGTGTCCTTTTTTAGTTATACTCTATTTAATGTGTAGACAGAAGCACTGACAGCTTCCCTCCAGAAAGTTTGAGTGATGCTTTTCTCAATCATCAATGTTCTGGCACAATCAACAATTGATTTGTTTCTTCTCTCAGCAATTTCATTTTCCTGTGGTGTTCTTGGTGAAAAAACCTATCTTTTAATTCCATGCTCATTGCAATAGATAGTGAACTCATCTGAAATAAATTCCCCTCCTCTATCTAACCTTAAGAATTTCAATTCCTTACCAGTTTTCTTTTCTACTATAGCCTTATACCATTTAAACATCTTGAATGATTCTGATTTATCTTTTAAAAATATGACTGTCATCATTATAGAATAATCATCAACAAAGAGAATGAAATACCTATCACCATAGTAACTCTTTGTCCTCATGGGTCCACATAGATCAGTATGGACTAATTCTAGAAGTACATCAGATGTATGGGATTTACTCTTGAAACTAGACTTTGTCATCTTACCTTTTTGACAATTCTTGCACATGATATGCTCGGGCTGAGACATGCTCGGTAAGCCTCTTAATTTTATTTTATTGCTTATCTTTATCATGTTGTCAAAATTCACATTAAAAAATCTCTTGTACCACAACAATATGTCTTCATTTCTAGCCATCAAACAAGTGGTGTTAATGTCATCAAGATAGAAAAGGTTACCTTTTATCTGCTCACCAGTTCTGATCAACCTTCCTGATTCATTGAAGATCTTTTCCTTCTTATTCTCAAATGCTACTCAGTGACCTATATTGTTCAGCTATGAAATAATTAATAGATTATAATTCAGTCCTTTTACCCAGTAAGTATTTTCACATTTGATCAGGTTATTCAACATTATAGTTCCTTTACCTTCAACTAGACAAGGTGTGTCATTACCCATTCTTACTAAACCACCATTATAGTACTCAAAAGTCTCAAACTTTTGTTTATCACCGGTCATGTGGTGAGTGCAGCCACTATCTATGATCTAGACATCATTCTTACTAACCTTAGATATGAGTGCAGTTTCTACATACCTTTCTTCTTCTTTGTCTAAATCATCCTTCATGGATACAAATACCATCTGAATGTCTTCTTTAGATTCGGTGTCAGTTTCATCAGCTCTGTTATCAGCTAGGTAACAAGCGTTCTTCTCTTTGTCCTTGTAGTCTCAGGTATCTCTTTTTTTAGATTGTCGATTGCTTCAATAATCTCTATTATCACCTCTATCAAAATTCTTCTCATATGATTTGTCATTACTTCTTCCATGTTTTCTTCTGCTAGCACATCTTGCAGCAAAGTGTCCAACCTCTTTACAATTAAAACACACAAGTGGTAATTTACCTATGTATCTACCTTTGCCTCTCTGCAATTGTTTTTCCGTTAGCGCTTTAATCTCATCAAGATCTTGATCATCACCATCACTTTCACTATCATTTCTAACAATGTGTCTATGACTTGATTTACTTATTTTTAAAGAAGATTTGAATGCAAACTCTATGGATGGCAAGACACTATTATCAAAGTTATTCATCTCAAATGAAATCAGTCTACCAATCAGACTATCTAGAGTAACTATATTGTTTACAACTACTCTCATTTCTTGTATAGAAGATACTCTAATAGCATATATAGGCAGCAAGGTTCTTAATATTTTACTTACCACTGTCTCCTCTTCAAGTACACCTCTAACTCCTCAGATAGCATTGACTACCTCTTTGATTCTGCAACTATACTATGTGATATTTTCTCCTTCTTTCATCCTTGGGTCATCAAACCTCCCTCTTAGGATTTCAGCCTTGGCTCTTAGTACATTAGCATCTCCTCCATGTACCACCTTTAATTTATCCCACATTTGCTTTGCAGAGGTATAGCTTTTTACATCTTCAAAGTCAACATCAGAGAGTGAGGAAGCAAGCTCTATCATCATGCAATTTTGCTCATGATTTTATCTCAATTGCACAAGAGTGTGAGGTCTTGTAGGAAACACATATTTAGTATGAAGGTGTTGAGTAACATAATTACCAATACCTGATAGGTGGAGTATTATTCTTCTTTTCCATGATGCAAATTTGTCTTTATTCAACTTGGGCACATCTCGTCTATTCATCTTGTGATTTTTTTCTTGAGCTGTTAAACTCTCTTTCTAAGAACACAAGCTCTAATACCAATTGTTAGAAATAACTGAGAGGGGGGATGGTGAATCAACGGCCTCAAAAAATATTCTATTTAATCAACCCAAAAAAATTAGTACCATAATATTAAGCATCTAGTTATCTTCAGTCCTATAAGATGAATTCTTTCAAATATACTTATCAAATAACTACTACTCGAAGTGCTCTGTTAAACCTTATTCTTTTTGTTTAGCAATTAGCAGTCTTTCATTTACCGAAAAAAATAGTAAATTACTTAGAGTATACCAATCAATAAATATTAATTATGTGCAATGTAAAACACTAAATTAATGACTCATAAACACATTGACACATGGACTTTTAACGTGGAAACCATGTTAAGGGAAAAACCACTTGGGACCGGTAACCCAAAATTTTCACTCTTCTAAAGTGAGCTCGACCAAGAGAAAACCCTGTTAAAGGTTACAAACACACTGTTAGTTGTGACCTTGTTAGAGGATTTAATAGAATAGTTTGTCACTTGATATCATGCATCTCTATGCTATCTTCGTGATCAAAATTTTTAATACTCCTTGGGATGTATCTCAATATAGAAAGGATCTTTAAATCCTACTCGGTTAAGAGACTTTTTGATCCAATGGGTAAATTGAAACAATAAATGATCTGTTCATACATACAACTTAGACTTGCTGATTTTTAGATCTATTGTAAGCTCATTTTACCTTTATGATCAATGTATCTTTTCAATACCTTTGCTCCACTTTATTTTTTCTCGGTGATGTTGTGCTTTGTTGCTCGATGTCTGCAGAAATATTTAGCTCTTTCCTTAGCTTGATTGATCAGGACTATATGAAGTTTTTCTTCATCAATTTCTCTCCAACATCCTCTTTTTTCTATTAACTACCCTTAATTCATAAAAAATTTAGTTGTCTCTTTATAGACATGATATCACCATTTCTAGGTTTTTGACTTTCTTGATCTTGGCATGATCCACAATTCTTGCCAATCTTAATTTAAATCTTTACTCTTGTTTTATCTCGAAGAAGTCTCTTTGACAACTGGATAAAATAACTTTTCATCTTTTACTTATCTTTGACTTTAACTTGTCGATAAGAACAATGTTAACAACCAGTTAAGTCTATTTTTAGCTCTGCTAGCTAGATATTCTGTCGTTTCTGAACTTTAGTTAACTTCGGTGTTTTAACTCATGTTAGCTTCGGTCAAAACTTCAGTTCTCCTCGGGCTTCTCCATCGGTGTTGTCTATCCATCAAGTTGTCTGTCCTTTAGGGTTGTCCATCAGGTAACACTATGATTCTGGTCGTCGGTTATGCCTGTGATTTTGCCTGTCAATTTTCTTGCTCAGGCATCACTGTGACTTTTCTCTAGGGTTTCTCTGTCTGTCACATTCCACTAACCGTCGGTGTTTGAAGTCACTAAGTGAATGTTGATCTATTATGCATTAGTGAAAGCATAATCTTTATCTCTCTAATTCTCTAAATTCTTTGACACTTTGAATATAACCAATCAGATTATATCAAGTTGACTGAAGAAATTATATTTTTCCATTAGTATATGCAAGGAAAAAAATATAAACACCATCAGTTTATACTACATTGATAGATAGGGCACCACACTACCCGACACCAAGGTGATCGATATTGCTAAGTATAAAGCATCCCAACGCAACACTATTCAGTGTTACCCAATGATAGAAAAGACAAAGGAACCCGACGAGTAACCAATAGTGCAACCTAATGAAATAGTCAAGAGTGGAACCTGACAGATCAAGGGAACCTGACAACTAGTTCAAAGAAGGAACACCAATAGACTTTCAGTTGACACTGACGATCAAGAACTGACAGTCAATTACATCCCGTAGAAAGTGGATCTGACTTTCCACATCAGATAAATCACTAAAGTTTTATATTTAGCTTCTTGATTTGTTTTAAATCCATAAGTGAGGAAAAAGCAATGTAATTATTATTGTTTTCATCAGTTTAACTATTTTAAAACATGCAAACTAAAGGATCAAGGTCAAGTTGTATACCTTGGATCTAGAGTTAACATTGTAATGCGTGATTCTGAAATAGGTCAAATAACTTGTATAAATAGATGCTCAAACAATTGTGAACATGTTGTTCGATGATGATTGTAGCCACTAAGAGCATCTAAGGATCAGACAAGAGAATTCATGCAGCATCACAGACAAAGATCAAATCATTTTTTCAAGAACAAGAACAAAGGCTACAGACAAGCAGGAAAAGGTATTAAAATCACTATAGGTGATAGTCATATATTGTAAGCTTTAATGGATCTGTAAATAGAAATTATAGATTGCATACAATCAGGTCAAACATATTGTACACATTCTAACAAGTTGGGTACACTCAAGAAATCCTTTCAAGGAAGGTGGATTTAACAATCCTATTGTAAATCTCTTAACCGAGTGCACACTACATCAGTGTTGCTAAAGCTCTTAACAGAGTAGATCCTAACAGGTCTCCATATTAATACTCCTGGGTAAAAGCACAATAATCTGTCACCCTTTTACAAAGGAAAAGGACAACAACACCAAAACTGTAAAACTTCAAGGGCATAAAAGTCACATTTCTATTGAGAATTTGAAGATGATGTAAACTGATGAAATGTGTCAAATAGGATGAATTATATTCCTATAATTTTAAAAAAAAAAATTGAACCAAAATTAATATTTTTTTTGAAATTTTTAGGTCTATTTTTCATTTTCCGAAAAAACTATAAATCGGGGAGTTTACTTCCCGCCAAATAATTATAAGTAAATCATTGTTTTTTCCTCCAATTTCATAATATGTTTTAGATGACATGTATAGGTAGTGCACAAAAAAGAAAAAAGTTTTTTCGATGTATAGTTTGCCCGTTATAAGTATTCAAAGTTGAACTTACTTGAAATCAACAGTTTTTGTCTCCCGCCATTTTTATCCTATCAAAACTATACCAAAAACAAAATAAATTA
>MU225913.1:509595-521834 GCA_018584345.1 Thuja plicata
CTGAGAGCAAGCTCATACTCCTGCCTTCTAGAAGGCAATAGGTCGATTCTTTCAGACATGCAGGGTGAATGAATCGATATTCATTCCTGTATGCAGCTGAAGAGCAATGACTATGTTGAAGTGTTCTAAATAGAGGCCATTTTTAGCATGCACACGGTAAACAGGATCATTTCTGGCAGGATTCACGGAATGGATTAACACAATTATCCAATTTTCCAAATCTTCAGCAAGCTAGAAATATTTTGGAACAACGATGGGGGGTGAAAGTTGCAGATTATCTGACATGTGAAGCAGGGACAGTCAAATGGAAGGACTTCTCACTAGGGAAAAATTTAGTGGAAAATATTTTCCATTTAATGAATCTCTCATGTCCGTGACCCGAGATTTGGCGAATATAATGTGTAAATCAGGATGTCCATGTCGCCCAGACTTTATAAATATCAGTTTGAATGCCCATGCCCATCACCTATTGGTTTATGAATTTTAATTCTTTTCTATCACAATATCGCCAATCAAATTAATTGTTGGACACTATAAATTGAAACATTTCGCCTACAATTTCCAAACCTTGTTGTAATTGACAACCATATTCATCAATATGTGGTCGATATTTAAGGTTAGGGTATAGGTTATGTGACATGTGTCTCTATTTCAGAGACCTTTAATGAAACTTTATGACTTTGAACTTTGTCCCGAAATAGATTTGACGTGTGTCTCTATTTCAGAGACTTTTGGGGGAATCTTTGTGTCCTTTTAAACCTTGGCCCTAAATAGAATTCCTACCATCCATCTGGGATCATCCAATGGTTATAAAAAGTAGGGTCAGTTCCTATTAAAAGATATAAAATTAACTCACGAAACCTTAGTAAAATAATAAAAGTCATTTTAGCTTTCGGGGGTGCTGCCCCTCGACCCTGCCCTGTACCGTGACAGGGAGCGCGCCAGGGGCGCTGCCCCTAGACCCCATCTTGGGGGTACTAACCCCAAACCCCCATTGAATAATAATGGTTTCTTGGTATGTGTGCCTGTCACCGCAATTTTGTTTAATAATGAAAGATTCACCAAGATTTTATAGAATTTTCATATAACTGAAAAAAAAATCGCTAGTACAAATAATATTTTTTCCATTCAAATTAAAATTTTTGCCAACAATATTAAATTCCCCACCCCAAAATAATGGAGGATTCGCCAGTATTTTACACCTTTTCCCAGAAGGGGGTTTCTTAATTTTTTCCCCGCTTCTCACAACTACCTATTCCATTGGCAGCAAATTTGGAACTAGAAGGGAGTCTTAAGCATTAGTTCTTGTCGATAAATGGTGACATGGATAAACTGATATGGACTAAGAGCACCTTGGGCATATATATAGTAAAAGAGTGTTACAAAGTTATGGTATCAAACCCTTAAGACTCTAATCCAATCCTCAAGTTTGCTTGGGATAATTCAATCCTACCCAAAATTGGTGTTTTTATGTGGTTAGCAATCCAAGATAGGATCTTATCAAGCACCCAACTTAAATGTCTTGGCATCTCACATTTGTTCTCTTATCTACTATGTAAGAAGGTAGTGGAGGATTCTAATCATCTCCTAGTTTCATGTGATTATGCGCAAGAGGTATGGAAATGGACAATTAGTCAACTCGGGTGGCAAGGCCCCCTACCAAACACTCTGAAATTGATCCTCTAACAGTGGCCCCTACTTTATCAGGAGTCCTTCTTCTTAGTAATCTGGCGAGTAACCCCCACTGCAGTAATATGATGTCTGTGGTGGGAGAGAAATAAGAGGATCTTTAGAAAATAGTCTTCCCTAGTGGACCAGATATGTACAGTGGTAGAGAAATGTGTTAGAAATGGTCAATGCTCATGTCTCAAAGGCTAAAGCTCTCTCATCTACATATGCGTCTTTTGATAATGCTATTCTTAATAAATGGAAGCAAATTGTAGTCTCGTTCAAAGGGGTTCTCATCGGTGGAATTCCTAAGCAACCAGTCAGAAAAGACATTAAATGAACTCCTCCTGACCCAAAGTGTATAAAAATAAATTTTGATGGTGCGTGTAAATGGAACCCCAAAAAATTGGGTGCGGGATTTGTTTTAAGGAGAAATGATAACTCTATTCTAGAAGCAGCACATTTTAGGCTTCCCGATGGCACTAACAACATGGCTGAGGCTAGTGCCATTCTGTGTGGGGTTAGGCTGGCTATCTGACTTGGCATGAAAGACTTGCACATTCAAGGTGATTCTCTCCTAATCATCTATCACTTCTCTGCCAACGCATCAATGAACTGGGAAATCAAATGCGTACTACAAGAAGTAGCCAAACTCCTCCCTCTTTTTACATCTTACAAATTTTCGCATTGTTACAGAGAAGGTAACAGATTTGCTGACTGGTTATCCAACCAAGGGGTTATTGAAGACGAGATGGATTGGGAGGGAGATTACACTACAGTCAAGTGGGATAAAATAACAACCTTCTTACATGATGAGTGTTGTCTGAATATGATGGCAGTAATTTAAGGGGATCGAGCATGGGAAATTAGCAATCACATGTCAATTTGTTTCAATCTATAATCAAAGGTAATTTTTGCCAATATTCTGTGATAGAATTGACATATAATGGGATGTGGTGGATGCCCAAATAATGTCGTACTATGAAGCACATCGCCCACATTTTTTGAGACTTAGAAAAAATTGTTCTCCCGTGGTAAGCTATCATGCTTCTGAGGTAAGCATAAGGCGTGCCACTTGGTATAGTGGTGGAGTGTCTATGAAGGTACAAATTACTTATTCAAATCCATCAAGCATTAATTCCCACTTGGTGAAAACTCATGGTTTACAGATTTAGTCGATATCTAGCCCCGTGCGAAATTAATGTGGTAAGTTTCACATTATGTGGGATTAGGCTGTAATGAGTTATATATACTCTCCGTTTTGGGGTTTTTGTTATGGAATTCTCCATCTTATTCTCTGTGGCTAGTTTTTGGTAGGCTCACTATTCAGAAAGTATGGATTATCGTTATCTTAATCACATGATATTTCTGCCAATGACGGAATGGGAACAACCATTGTCAGGCCCATATTTGGGGAGACACATGAAAGTAGCATTTAAGCAACTTTTGGGTGATGTTATGGAGGCCATAAGGAATATAATTGGGATGAAATCCTGCTTCCAGATGACCCCAGACACATTTATCATTCGCAGATAGTTTTGGTCTTCTTATCCAACTGGTATGATATGATACCAGATTACAAAGTCTTTATGCTGACGATGACAAATCTCCTCAAACTGGAGTTTGCAGCGACATCAGACTTAAATGTGGCTTTGAATGGGTACTCGGTTCGGGGTTCAAAGGCTTAGATGGGGGGCCTCTTCCCTCCTTCTCACCTGGAGTATAAAAAGTAGTTTTCCCGCCTGTATGACATCCTCAAATTGGCACTGGAAGGCAAAGATTCGCAACATCTTAGGAGGGAAATATTAAAATTAATTGACATTCTTCCAAATGACATTGTTGTGAAAGTATTTAATTTGTTTGATAATTTATCCATGGTACTGTCTTTCATGGAGAAATATGAAATGGTGAAGCCTCCTCCTTCCCACATGGCCACACATTTTTCTTCGTCTATGTCGTCCAGGGCATCACAGGCAAGGAAAATGACTTCAAAAAGAAAGGGCAAGATGGGGGTTTTAATAGCTCCGAGTTGAAGGACGGGTTGCAATTGTAAAATGATAATCTTTTTTGAATATGTGGGAGGTTGATTTGTCAAGACTATTCTAGATATGTAAACGTATAGTTTGCTAGATAGTTGTATACTTGTTAAATATCATTCTGACATATATGGTCTTTGTAATATGCAAATTTTGTAAAATGTTTGGGCTAGGATGGGGGGTTTTCTTCCTTGCTTCTTTCCCCCTGGAGCTCTATTGAAGTAGTGTTTTTGAATAATAATTAATATGTTATAATGACTCTCCCATTTTTGCCGTTAAAAAAAATATATACTTAAAAAATTAAAATATAAATATGTAAAATAAAATGGTAAATTTTTTTAATCTTTTTTTTTTTAGTTTTAAACTTTAAAATTATCTTAACATACGAAAGAAATAAAAAATAATTTAAATAAATTAGCTTAAAAGAAAAGAAAAATAAACATTATAAAATTATTTAAATTAAATGAAAAACACACTGTTCACTTTTCTGTAAAATAATGTATCTCTAACAATTCAAAAATGGGATACGACCTGATTGGACATCACAAGTACTGTCAGTTGCATGTACAGGAGCAATCACACCATCACGTAATGGCATGGATGACCATAAGAAGGAGCATGGTTTGGACTGGTGCAAATATTTTGCACCATAGCTGGTGCCGAATTTGAGTGCCTCATTGGACAAAAACCATTGCTTAGTTGTCTGAGACTATAATTATGAGGTAGTCACATTTTTCGATGACTGTATATTAGGATATGAGGCTTTATGTTCCATACATGTATATGTAGAATGAGTGCTTCAAGATCAAAGATGGAATAGAATCTTGAAACAAAATCGGCTGAAAAATAGGCACACCAACCATTGGAAAAGAATCAAGCACATATATTATGCTCGTACCATCTATTTTCACAATATGTATTGCAAATTTAAAAACATACATATATTATATGTACATAGATTACATTAATGGAGGACTATCAACGCCTGAGAAAATCCTCAAGTATCAATCAAAGATCTGAACTTTGATGAGTTGAGTTTTTAGGCTATAAAAGCCTTGGACATTAGGATTTTGAAAACAATCTATACATTTTGATGAGATAAATTTGAATATCAGAGACATTGGAAATTTAATAGTGAATCATACAAACCAATTTTATCATGATTATCACACTTTCGTAGACATTGAGGCAAAACTAATCCGCCCGATTTCATCAATTGGATGTCAAATCACATTCACAACAAAGACTAAACATAGTAACATAGAAACCAAGCAGTCAAATAGGAGGCATCACAACATTGGATGTAAATGGATATTGGAGACACATTCCAAACAAGTTCCTTATACGGGTATTATTTACAGAGTCATGTGAGACAGAACCCGCACAAGAAATTTCATCAAATAATAGTCGTATCATAAATTGCAGACACCAAAACCAATAACTATTCTTCAAATTGGGGTTTTGAACACAATTCAATCAATTCTATGAAATGGGTTTCATTTCTAGAAACATCTGACACAAAATATGCCCATGCACTTTCACCAAGTGAGCACCAAATCATAGAAATACCACATATTAAATGCAAATGCATATTGGGTGTTCTTCAAATCCATCTTGAAGGGTTTTCTAAACACATACACCTATTACTCCTTCATATCTTTCATACTATTATTCATATCAAATATATTATGGTCAAACATGTTGAAAAGGTTGGGTCTGCAATTGATTCCATCGTGCACAAGGTTGAACCATAGAGAGTAGTAGACGTGCTTTGCAGGAGAGGTTGACGACTTGGGGGGCTTGTACTGTGGACCGTGTCCCACTAATGATCACCTCCTCTCCTTCGCATTCGTGCGTCTCTATGAGAACATACATTTAAGCATTAAAAAATACGCAACTATAGATGCCAAGATGCCAAGTAGATATACATTCACTGTGAAACCATTATGAGCGAGATGGAACATAAATCTAGTGGGTGGATAAAAAATTGGTAGCGGCAATAGGTGCAAAGGTGCCTCCCTCTAGCGATATCCTCATATATTCCTTCACCCTTGGTTAGAGGCTATAACAAAACATTGTGGAAATTCTAAGCTCGGTTATGACTAAAAGATGGGCTGCTGACCAGGTCATTTGTGAATTAAATGGACACGATCTTAATACGCAGTTTAATTGGTGGTTGAAAGACAAGTTGAGGAAACCCTAAAACATTTTCCACATGGAAGAAGAGATGAGGGATCGGTCATACCAGTCGAGCAAGATGGATCCATTATTTTCTTCAACAGTGAAGCCCTCTATAAAGAATAGGGTTAAAAGCATACTGACCTATTTGAAGGTGTTCGATTTGAGATGTTCCAGATTGAATCTAACGCTGGCCAACCACATTCTCCATTGTGAAAGAGGCTCATGTCTTTCTACTCGAAAGGTGCCTTCGTAGTCCACAATGTTGCAGAGCTCTTTCTCACTAAGAATTTTGGCCAGAAGTTGTTCGTTGTTGTGAGGTGGAAGATTGTAGGCTTTGAAAGAATTGAACATGGTGGAATAATAGTGTAAAGCTTCAGTGAACCTGTCATGAAATAGAGGAGCATCACAATGCTAGGTAAGAAATAAACCAGAGAGACATGAGCGCAGGGGAAGAATTGAAAGGAAATGATAGAAATAACGTGTATTCCAAAGAAAGGTGCCCCAGTCAAACGCACGTGTAATACATAGAAATAAGGCAGGAATGAGCAGATAAATAACGTGTGGATGAAGATTGCAGCGAATGATGTGATACAATAAATGTAGATTGGATACGATTCTTTCACTCAAGCATTAAATTTGAGTCTTTTGTCTGCACATAGATGTACCATATGCCTGTAAAACACTTCTCTGAAAACCGTGTAAAACCCTTATCTGAAAACCGTAAACTATGTTATGTAAGCCATTTTTCAGCAGTGGTTTGCTGGCGTGAGTCAAATTCAGGTTGCAAGCAACCTCAGAAGGGAAGCCTATCGGCTAAAAATGAGGTCGTAATATTTTATGCTTTCCCAGCCAGCCTCAAAAAATAGACCAAAAACTCCCCACTGAGTGTCCCAAAACAGCTAACTACGCAACCATAAAGTCTATAAACACAACAATATCTAAAAATATGCATGCTTATGCCTAACTTTATATGAGACATTCATCGCTATACAATTATGTGTGATGCATCTTAAACATGTCAAAAACTGGAACAAAGGTTTCTACCTACCATTAGTCACAATTGCCCGACACCCTTGATGACTCTCCTTCTGGCTTCATGGAAATCTCCTTCCCTTTGATCTTGTCAGCAAGTCCCAAGTTATTATAACCCTCTCCTCTCATAAATTTAGGCATGAAATATTGTTTGACATTGGGGACATCTAAACTATATCTGAGCAACAACGCGATGGCTTTAAACAACCCGGACGCAGAGACCGTTGTGGTTGCTGGAAGTACCTCTAGCACCGCCCCCAACTCCCAGTGAAAATATTTATTGTCTAGGTTTTCCAAACCTAGCTTCATCACATCATATAAATGCACATATTCCATTTTCTTTTGCAGACACTGCACAGGAAAGAGGCCCCCTACCCATGCGTCTAAGTCTAGAAGGCTATACCTGCTCACCGCTACATCAAGACCATCAATAGAGTAAAACTCGTCCTTCACACAGTGCTTTTTCACTCTCATAAATTTTAATCCACTTCAGACTAACCACCCCCGTACTCCAAAGGGCCTCCAACTTGGGATGTAACGTCTACACCTATGTCTAATCAACTCACTGAGCTATATCCCAAGAATACCACCTGCCCTAGTGCTTATGTTTCCACACATGAGAAGCTTTTACTGTCTTCCCTACCATCTCACCTTGTGATTATCATAATTTAAACATGATCAAAATCTCACTTCTAGAGGAGGTATTGTACTCTAGCCCTCCATATTCCTTACCATCCCCATATTACATAGATCGATACATAACAAAACAATGATTACCTCATTGTTTCTCCCGACTTGATTAACAGTCCCAAATACTTATCCCTCCCTGGGACTAGTCCCCTTCAACCCACATAATCTCCTCAACTAAATTACTTGAAAATGATGAGAGGCTTTGTTTCTTCAATTTACCCAATAGATTACTAGCATCCAACCCTAATGAACCTTGCTCCAACTTTACTACTTTGTTTGAGAGCCAATCTTCCATTTGGTTTGCCTCTCTATAAAAAAATATTGATTTTATAATTGGAAATTTTAATATGATTGAGAAGTGACAGTAAAAGCCTAAGCTAGTGGGCAATTTCTAGCCCCTTGCCTTTTCCACCTGCTTAAATATGTAGCTATAAAAAGTAAGGGCAGTTAGCTTCAAAGAAACGATTCTAATTAATCTTGTAACAATCTTATTTTGACATCATAAAACATCCTCTATAAAAAAATGAATCCTAACCCCTCATAAGATCCCACCCTTAATTTTAAAATCTGGACTCAATCTCACTAACAGCCAATAATTCAATCAAATTCACAAAAAGAAACCTAAGTTTAAATACCACAGAATCTTTCAACAATTGGATTATTTAATTTTAAACACATGTAATCTCTTCTAACCACCCAAAGCCTCATTGATCGACTGTGATATCAAACATGTATTCGACTGTTTCATAATGAAATCTGCCAAGCTTTAGTCAGCGTGGCAAGATAAAACATTTTTCTTCACTATATTTTTGGTATTCCTTTCAAGCCCAGGATTTCATTAAAATCACAGCCCAGTAGAGTAAGGACCGGAGTAAAATGTTTGGGTTGTTTGGGTCATTGTACTCTGGAATGGAAATGGTGGATTCCACACTGTGTCCACAAACAATCTGACATCATCTCATCCTTGTACGTGGTTATTTATAGCTCAACAAATAGTGGTAAAGATCTTTTGCATTGTCTTCATTATTCCTTTCGTCATCTACAACTATTGATTTTTAAAAAGAGACTATTGATTTTTAAAATGAGGTCGTCTATTGCGTTGATTTTTAAACATGCCCTACCTAGTTTGCAAGCTCCTCGTTCATTGCCCTACCATTCTTGTGCGAATCACATTTTTGGATTTTTCCTCTGTGTTTTCTCCTCGACCTTCAATTTACAAGTTTTTGCAAACGAGATGCATAAGCTCATGAAATGTGAGGCTGAGGATAGTTTGGGTGATGGATATAATGTAAGTGTCTGATATATTCTTTATAAGTAACTTGGATTCACGTAACTTTTGTGCAGAAAGCATACCTACTTCATGGTTGTCAGACGTATTACATAATTTCTGATTTTCGCTGGAACTTTTAAAAGTTTTGTAATTGTTTTTTCGAACTGTAGAAAATTACATATGTGCGAAAGTTTCAAATCGGTCTCGTTGCATAGAACGCCCATATCACACACACGTCGCTGCAAAGATCAATCAATAAATCCCAAGAAGAGACTGAGTCCAACTCCAACTTAAACGAAACCAAGATCCATATTGTTTGTCTGCCATAACTCCCCTCTCTCTCTCCTCTCTTACGGTATTAAAATTCCTTGTAAAAAATTACTGATGCCATTATGCAATTCTACTTCAGAATCTGGAATTAGAATTGAAGCATGGAATTGGAATTGAGAATTCAATTTTAAGAAGGGAAATCAATTCCCGTTTTCCAATTCCAGGTCAATTCCAGCAAACAAACGGGCCCTTATTATACAGATCATGTTAAAACTAACTCCCTTGATGTTGAGGGACAATATTAAAGATTCCAAAAGCATAAATCTCTCAGAGAATATAGTGAACAAAAAAAAGTAATGTTAATCATTCCTCCCCAAGACCAAGAAAGTGTAAAATTAAGTAGCAAAATTCTATAAATTCTAATTTACTTGAACATATTAATCGAAACACAAAATTACATGAGTTGAAATAACTCTCAATTTTTTATTATAAAGTATATGACTTAAATGATAAATCTATTAAATCACATCTTGAATAGAAAATAATACATTTGATGACCTCTCTTTCATTTTAAGTTGGAAAACTATAAATAACACGAGTCTAGTTGCCTTATAAGTTTTACATATTTAACTTTTCATTAAAAAAAACATTTAGAATTTCCTATAACATAAGATGTGAGAAATGTTAAATAATTCATTTTGAAGCCACTATGATACGAAATGAAATTTCCATCTAATCATAGAGATTATACAAAAAATAATAATAATAAACAAATATTATCCCAAACAAAAATAAATACATCCAGAACTAAACCTTCACTGAAACCTCTAATTCAAAATAAAAAGATACAAACCCAATCTTTAAATAGAAAGCTCAAACCCCAAAATAAGTAATGTAGAACCAAATCATTTCACGTATCGAAAGACAATATAGGCGTCAAGTCTGGCAGGTAAATAGCCAAAATGCCTTCCACGCAGAGAATGAATTCCTAAATGAAGAAAAAAGAAAGAAAGAAAATCCCAAAAATTCATCTTAAAAAAACCATGCAATCAAAAATTAGGAAATGTTGAGTTGACCGCCATAGCATCTCCAAAAAGTATAAATAAACTCAACCTAAAATTTCCAACTGCTGCCCCAAGGAATTTCTTGCTCTGAACTTTGATTTGTTGCATAAAAAATTATTGTTTCGATTGAGTGCGCCATGTCTATTTTATGTCTCTCCTTTTTTCAAGAGTCGCCTTTATTTTTAGAGGCTTTTATGATTGTGTAACACAACCATGGAATGAGAAGGGAAGTTAGTGGTGGGTACAAGATAGTTGAAAATTAGATAAGCACCATAAAATATAAAATGAAGATTTCTACACCTGCATTCAAATATCTAATTTGCATGTTTGCGATCAGTCTTTTTTTGCGTGCAATTTTTCTTCGGGCATAAGGCATCAAGAAAAGCTAGTGGAGGTTTTAACTATCCGACAAATCAATCCCGAAAACAAGGGGAGTGAGACACGAGGAATCCAATGGGGAGTTCCCCACCCTAAAAATAGCCTATTAGCTAATTAGTCCCTACCATACGGAGGAGACTAATGTTTTCAACTCATTGTTTTGAAAATGTGCTAAATATTTTATTCTATGGTCTAGAGAAATAGATTTATTAAATGAATCTTTCTTACTTTCTTTTTTTTTTTTGGGTGGACCATATTTTGTTGGGGTTCTTTTTTTCAAATAAAGAAAATTGTAGTGGCCAATCAAAAGTGACCAAATAATTTTTTTTACACTTTTTAAATGTTTTGGGAATTATGGACATGTTTATTTAAAAGGATAGGGAGAATTCGATGCAATCATAGTCATCAAGTTAGGGAACACCATAGAACCATATGACCTAAAGGTCATCCCGAGATCAAATCCAGCCGACGCAAGTTGACAGATGTAGGGATTCATCCTACTATACCCTCTCATGAGAGCCTCTATATCTCCATCATCCCTCTAGACTCCATCATGTTTAATAGGCTATACGTCCTATCCAAACCAAGAAAAATGTCATTTTTTTCTAAAGCCCACGTGCCTTTGCTATACTTTCACATTTTGCATCTATGTTGAGATAGCCAGTGCTGAGGGAGAACAAACTTAAATGCATCATTATAGGATTATCTTCTACTTCAAGATGTAAGTTTTTCCAAACCCTTGCTTTTGAAATTTTTGTTGTAGTATTTGTTGGTTCATTTAGTACCCCTATTTTAGATCTAGGATTCATTAATGTGGGATTTATCTATTATTGTTTGCAATTGTGCATGCTAAAAATAGCCTCTATTTAGCAGAACACTTCAACATAGTCATTGCTCTTCAGCTACATACAGGAATGAATATCGATTCATTCACCCTGCATGTCTGAAAGAATCGACCTGTTACCTTCTAGAAGGCAGGAGTATGAGCTTGCTCTCAGGTCATTGCAAGCTCAGTGACTACACCGAGGACCTAAACGAAGGATTTAAAACTATATGATGAAAGTAAAATGCTGATTAATCTAAATGATAGTGCAGTTCGTTGTTCATCCAAAACTAATTAGGATTCATTTTAGAAGCACCAAATTGAGTGTGAGATATTCATTTTAATACACCAATTGAAATGTGCTCTAAGATTTAGATTTGCATGATTAACATTAAAACAACAATAAAAGCTATGCTAAGAATGCAAGAAGCTAAGACAAAAATGCAGTATAATAACTTTAATTAAAAGATTAGGATCCTTTGTGAAGGAAAAGAGTTTCTCTTTTATAGAAATCTCTCTCGAATCGATGGTCGAGATTGAACTTCAAAGAGTGGCTCAGATTCGATTGAAGAAGCACAATCCACGTGCAAGTGATTTGATTGGTCGAGAGAGTCAGTTGACTGAATTGACTGATCAGTTATTTTAGAAACTTCCAAAATCAATTCACAGTTAACTAAAATGTTTCTAAAATGATAAACAATAGAGAATTAGTTAACTGAGTGGAACTGGATTGTTTCCATTTTGATAAATCAGTTAACTGGATTTGATGATGTCATATGCATTTTTAATAATTTAATTCATTTTGAATGCACATTTATGATTTTATA
>MU225913.1:521983-535475 GCA_018584345.1 Thuja plicata
AGATCAGTTTGAATTCGATAATTGCCTGTTTGATTTAGGACTTAGGTTTAATCAAGGTTAGGGTTTCTTGATTAAATGCTGAGATTGAGGGTCTAGGGTTTAGGTGACCATTTTTAGGTGATTACATACCCAAATTAATACTCCACGATAAGTGAGGGAGAATGATAACTCTTCTTTTAAAAATAAAGTTCCACATATCCAAGCCATTTCGGGGGTTGATGATTGTGAAAATTCTTGCAGGATCATCTGTATCGAGATAGTTGATTCTAATAACCTGGGTCCATAAGCTCTATGGGCATTCGTAGATTTTCCAAGACCACTTTTCCCCTAGGCTAAGGTTTCTCTCAAAAATGTTGTGTGTGTGCTAAAATATTGACACACTTCTATGAGTCATTGTATTCAAGATTGCTCAAGAATGAGGTCTCAAAAGGTGACTCATAGCTCCCTATTCATGGAGTGCAAGGGTTTGTGATGAAGGTCCTCAGTTTAGACCTAGTTTATGCCCATGCAAGTACACCATGAAATGAGAGATTCAAAGAGGAAGAGAAAGAATGCTAGTCTCCATGATCATCAAATATGCATTGCAAATAAAAATGGAAACTATTCTATATGATAACAATGCATGAAAGGAAATATACTAACTAATCTATGAAGGAAATATGCAAGATTAATCTATTGAAAGGAAATATGAATCTAAATTAACATGAATCTACTCTAAATGAATTTCCATGGATGCATGAGAGAAGAAGACAAGAAGAAGAGAATTTGCATGGTTCAAGCTCAAATGCTCAAACTCTCCTCCAAAATTTCTCTCCAAACCCGTAGCATAACTATAACATGAAAACTTGATATGATGCAGGAGCATCTTGGGTCTTTGGCAATCCTGCTCAACTAAAAATATGTTTACTTCAGTACTTAGTCTGTTCTCTACTGCTCGGCATGTTTGTTCTCTGTTGGTCGACATGCTTTTCGAGTAGCTCGGTCATGCTTGTATTCTGTTGCTCGGCTCTTCTTTAGCCGAGATGTTTTGTTGCTTGGTCGTGCCTGTGCCAGGTTGGCTTATTTGGGAATCAGAGTTGGTGGCCGACTTCCTTATTTAATTTTTGTAGCTAGATTTATTTGAGATCTATCTTGGGATCCGTATGGACCTAAATCTGGGTCTCTCCTTTGTATTTGAGTGCCGACCTCTCTGTTGGTCTCTTGTATATATTATTTTGTATGTTCTTAGTTTGAGAGCAAGTCTTAGAGCAAGAAGGGAAATGTTAAGATATTAAAGATCTGAGATCTATGTTGAAGAAGATCGAATTGTAATACATTTCTTTGTATATGGTCGTAACCAGGAAGGCCTTACAGCTTGGCATGTATCAAGTTTGATGATTTGATAATAAAGATCTCTGCATTTCTCTTCTCCTACTGTGTTTTGTGTTAATTCCGCATTGTATCGGCAAGCTGGATGGTTTCGGTTGTGCCCTAGACCCCATCTCCAACCTCCTTGCGTCAAGTGGTATTAGAGCGGGTTGAGATCCATTGCTCCTTGTAAATTCTAAAGATATTTTTTGTAGGGTGGCAGGTTGCGATTTGACCTACAATTGCAGAGAGTTTCAAGATGGTTCGTGACAGAGGAAATGTTGATCAAGGTCTAGTTGATATGCTTAGACAAATGGCTGCAAGATTGCGAGATGTTGAGACATCCCAACGCAGAGGAAGACATCTTAAAGATGTTAGTGATGATGAATTTGAAGAGGTTCAAGGTGAAGCTGCACCTGCACCTGTGATGGATCAAGAAGAGGAAAGATTCCTGAGAGCTTTGACAAGTTTGAAATCCACACCTTAGTTTAATCCTCCTGAGTATAGTGGAAAGTTAGATTTTGATGAATTGATTGACTGGATCATTGAGATGGAAAAATATTTTGAATATGAGAATGTTGTAGAAGATAAGAAGGTGAATATTGCAAGCACAAAATTGAAAGTTCATGCATCCTTACAGTGGGAACACCTGCAATTGGATAAAAAGAAGAAAGGTAAAGACAAGATCAAGGTATGGGATAAGATGGTTAACAAATTGAAAGGAAAATTTCTACCTTGTGATTATTAGATTAACCTAATTCGACGAATGCAAAGTTTTAAGTAGAAGGACAAATCAGTCAAAGACTATACTGAGGAATTCTACAGATTAGACATCAGATATGGACATGTTGAAGATGAAGTGGAAAGAGTTGCAAGATACCTGAATGGCTTGAGAAGTTCCATACAAGATGAAATCAGTTTGGTCAAAATGGAAGGTATTGAAGAGGCATATCAATTTGCCCTAAAAGCTGAAGAAAAGTTGAACAAAAACAAAGAGGTAGAGGTGGTATATTTCCTAGAGCAAGAGGTAGATCTCATGGTGAAAATAGTAGATCTGAACCAGACAAGTTAAATACAGACACTAGTCAAGACAAAGGAAATACTGAATGGAAAGGTGGAAATTCATACTGAGGAAGAGGCAATTATTCCAGAGGTGGAAATAGCAGAAGAGGGTTCCAAGTAACATGTTACAATTGTGGTGAAGAAGGACATAAATCCTTTGAGTGTACACATGCAAGCAAGAAAGGTGGTAACAAAAGCAGAAATGCATTAATCCAAGAGGAGACGTCCAATGAACCTGAAAGTAACCTCATGATCCGAAGGATACTATGGAGTGAGAAAGATAAGCAAGATCCAATCCGAAAAAGTTTATTCAAGACCAGATGTAGAGTTGCAGACAAGGTTTGGAAAGTCATTGTTGACAGTGGAAGCTTAGAGAATCTGGCATCTGAGGAAATGGTTGGAAATTCATAGTTGGAGAGGATGAAACATCCAAAAACCTACAAGATCTCATGGATCAAGGATGAGCATACATTAATGGTGTGTGAACAATGTTTTGTGAATCTAAAAAATTGGAAAGTACTATGATAAGGTGTTATGTGATATTATGCCAATGGATTGTTGTCATATATTGTCGGGTAGAACTTGGCAGTATGATAGACATGCTATACATGATGGAAGGTTGAATATATATTCTATTTGGGTTGATGGAAAGAAGCAAATTTTGTTGCCTTTGTTTGAAGAATCTGCTGATGAGTTGTGTACATTTGTGAAAGTTTGTCTGATGGAAGGTAGACAATTTGTTAAAGATATGAAAAGAAATGATATCTGTTATGCTTTGATTCCTAACAAACCAAGTAAGAATGCAGAAGATGACATACCTGGAGAAGTTGAGAAGTTGCTGACTGAATACAAAGAAGTCATTTCAAATAATGTACCTGATGGTTTTCCACCAATCAGAGATATCAGTCACTGTATGGATCTGATTCCTAGAGCTAATTTACCAAACAAAGCACCACATAGGCTAACACCTACCGAGAATGAAGAGATTAATCAACAAGTTCATGAGTTGTTGAACAAAGGCTTAATCAAAGAAAGTTTGAGTCCATGTGCAGTACCTGCTGTGTTGACACTTAAAAAGATTGGAGAATGGAGAATGTGCAAGTTGATTCCAGAGAAATAAACAAAATCACAGTCAAGTATATAGATTTCCTATACCAAGAATGGATGACATAATGGATTGTTTGAGTGGAGAAAAGTATTTTACAAAAAAATGATTTGAAAAGTGGATATCATTAGATCAGAATCAGAGAAGGTGATGAATGGAAGACTACTTTCAAGACAAAGGAAGGCTTGAATGAGTGGTTGGTTATGCCTTTTGGTTTAACTAATGCACCCAGTACATTTATGAGGCTGATGAATGAAGTTTTGAAGAAATTAATTCTTGAATAAATGTGTGATTGTATACCTAGATGATATTCTGATATTCAGCATAACCAGAGAAGAACATTTGATGCATATAAAACAAGTATTGTAGACATTGAAAGAGGAAAAGTTGCTGATAAATTTGAAGAAGTGTTCCTTCATGAAAGAAGAGCTTGTGTATTTGGGTTTTGTGATTTCAGCTGATGGTTTGAAGATGGATCCAGAAAAGGTTGAAGCTATATTGAGTTGGCCTACACCTAAGAATGTTACAAAGGTAAGATCATTTCATGGATTGGCAAGTTTTTACAGGAAGTTTATCAGAAATTTCAGTTCTATTTGCAATGCTATGACTGAGACAATGAGAGGAGACAAAAGAGAGTTCAAATGGACACATGGAGCTAATAAAAGTTTTGAAGCTTTAAATTTGAAGGTTGTCAAATTACCTGTGTTAGCCTTACCTGATTTCAATAAGGTATTTCAAGTTGAATGTGATGCAAGTGGAAGTGCAATTGGAGCTGTATTGACTCAAGAAGGTAAACATGTTTCATTCTTTAGTGAAAATTTGAATGATGCAAAGAGAAAATATTTTTTCTATGATCAAGAATTCTATGCTATTATGCAAGCTATGAAGAAATGGAGACATTACTTGATGCCAAATGAGTTTGTGTTGTATACTGATCATAAGGCTTTACAATATTTGGGTAGTCAGAATAAGTTGAATCAGAGACATATGAAATGGGTTGAATATTTGCAGAGCTTTACATTTGTGATTAAGCATAAGAGTGGATTTTCTAACAGAGTTGTTGATGCATTGAGTAGAAGAAGATCTTTGTTGACTGAAATGAGAGTTGAAGTTGTTGGCTTTGATGACATGAATAATTTGTATGACAATGATCCTGATTTTTTAGAGCAGTGGAGAGTGTGCAGAGCACCTAATACAAATCAATCAATTAATTATGAAGACTATTTCATTTAGGAAGATATGTTGTTCAAAGGAATTCAGTTGTGCATACCAAGAGGCTCAATGAGAACTAATTTGATTAAGGAGAAACATAATAGTGGATTGGATGGACACTTTGGCATTGATAAAACATTGAGTCTGCTGAAGGAGAGGTACGGGATGAGTCACGACCAACGAGGGTACAAATGACATGAATTTATTGGGAGTCATAGATAGGGTGATGTAGCTCATCCACCAGGAATTCAAATCTGGATCTATGTAAAACTCTGAAAGGATCATCATCCATTTAGCAAGTCTACCTATGAGGGCAGCCTTACCTAGCAAATACTTGAGTGGATCTATTATTGCTATGAGGTGTATAGTGTGTGCAAGCATGTAATGTCGCAAATTTTGGGAAGCAAACACAACTGCAAGGAAAACTTTCTCAATGCTGGTGTACTTAACCTCATATGAAATGAGAGTGCGACTAACGTAGTATATTTCTGTTTCTTTCCCATGTTCATCAAGTTGAGTTGGTAATGCCCCCAAGGAAGATTCTGTCACTAAAATGTATAGAATAAGTGGTTTCCTTGGGATAGGAGGCATTAAAATTGGAAGATTTTCCAAGTGTTTCTTGATTTGATCTATGCTCTTTTGACAATCCTCATTCCAAACACATTTGACTCCCTTGTGTAAGTTCTTGTTGAAGGGTTGATCTCTATCTGCCAACTGTTAAATGAATCTCCTTATGGATTGAAGACATCCTTGAAGAGTCCTCATTTGACTAATGTTTCTAGGAGGTGGCATATCTATGATTGCTTGGAATTTTTTAGGGTCTACCTCTATTCCTCTTGCTGAAATGATGAATCCTAGTAGTTTTCCAGAGGTGACTCCAAATGAACACTTTTTAGGATTTAACCTTAGTTGAAATTGTTCCATGCGATCTAGAATGATTTCTAAATTGTCTAAGTTTGTATCTCTCTTCTGAGACTTGGCCAAGGTGTCATCCACATAATCTTCCATGATTTTATGCATCATGTCATGAAAAATGGTTGTCATAGCTCGTTGATAGGTGGCACCTGTATTTTTTAATTCAAAAGGCATAACGTTCCAACAATAGGTACCCCATGCACAAGTGAATGCAGTATTTTCTTGATCTTCAGGAGCTATCTTAATCTGATTGTACCCAAAAAAACCATCCATCAAGGAATAAATCTCATAACCCATAGTCATATCCACTATCATGTCTATATTGGGAAGGGGAGAGTCATCCTTTGGGCATGCTCTATTGACATCTCTAAATTTTGTGCAAACTCGAATGGATTTGCCATGTTTGGAAACTGGGACAATGTTTGATATCCATTCAGCATAGGCAATAGCTCTTATGAATCCTGCACGAAGGAGTTTTTCTAATTCTGCTTTGACTAGGAGAGCTATGTGAGGATGCATCTTTCTCAACTTTTGTTTAACTAGTTTGACACCAAGAGCTATGGACAAGTGATGCATGATAAGATTAGTGTCCAACCCTGGCATATCTGAATAAGTCCATGCAAAGTTGATCTTATTTTTCTATAAGAACTTAGTGTATGCTTCTTTTTCTTGTGGTGACAAAGACTCAGCCAAGTGTATGACCTATGGAGCCTCATTTGTACCCAAATAGACTATTTGTGTTGGTTCAATAAGCACCAAAGATCTATCTTTAAAGTAGCTAGGGAGACGACCAAGTACCTCATCCTTAGGCACCTCAGAGAGGTTTTCACCCTTGGATACGTCATTTCTTTTTACTTTTTTCTATTTTGACACCGCCACATAGTGGTTTTCGCCATCAGAACTCCTATTCTTTTTATTTTTATTTTCTTTTTATTTTGTGACTAAGGTACTTGATGTCTGGCTCGGTCATGCTAGTAGCCGGTTCACTGGTGGAAGAGACTACAGGTTCAATAGCATTTAAGTAACAGGCTAGCTCATAATCATTTTGAAATGTTAAGAGCTCAGGTTCTTGATAGCTTTGTGACCAATCGATGAGGTTAGGATGAACAAGGGGTACCTAATTCTATATGTGACTTGTCGGCTACCTCAGGCTGATTACTATAAGTGTGGATGACATCAACATCCATGTCAACTGTGGAAGGCTCTGAGAAGGAGTCCCATTCATACCCATATGAACTTGTGTCTGAAATGTGACTAGGATGCTTACACCATGAGGGTTTGAGACATCTTGATGTGGAAGGTCTAGTGTCATCAAAGGTAACACCTTCTGTTTCCATTAAATGGAAAAGTTTCTTTCATTTATTTTCTTTGAAAGGATCTTCAACATCTAATTCGTCTGGTTCTAAAGTCGCAACTGACTCATGAGTGACCAGAATATCTGAATCTCCCCAGTGGAAGGGACCCAATCTTCACACATGTCTTGCTGATTTGTCAAATTAGGTATCACTATTTGACTTATCAAGGATAGGAATAGTGTGCTTGTTGTGATTCGCAAATCCTAGGCCAACCGTCTTCTTATACTTGTGTCCAAAAAGAGCACGATCAAGAGGTTTGGCCCTAGCATCCAATCTGTGATTAAGAGGGCCATGTCCGGGATAGCCCATCTATTTGAAAAAAGTATACCCTCTTCCATAAGCCTTAGGAGAGGGAGAGAAGTTCTCATTGTGCATGTATTTCTCTTCTCTATAAATCCAGTCTCTAAAAAATGTCTCATCTTTCTCATCTTGAATAGGCACTGAGGACTCTACAAACGTACCAAATAAATTCATAGTTGAAGAGGAAGGTCTCATTTCTTGTGAAGACTTTCCATAAGGCCGAGGTGAAAATGGTAGTATTGTGAGGGAGTTGAGTTGATACCCCTTCATGCCAAGGTCTACTGACTTGAACTTGTCTTTACATTCAACTAAGGTTGCATCGAAGTCTTCTGCTTCTCTATTGAAGGGAACATGAGAACCCACTAAAACTAAGTTAATAGATAAAGTGTTATCCCGAGGTATACAAATATCTATTCCATTCTAAGGGAGCATAACACACTGATGATAGGTAGACGACACTGCTTACATATCTTGAATCCACGGTCTGCTGAGTAAGATGTTGTACGCAAGGGGTCTAGTATCAACTATTTGGAATAAAATATCTTTTTCAACAGGGCCAATCCTAACAGGAAGGATGGCCAACCCCTTGGAACTTCTTTCTGCCTCATCGTAGGCTTTGATGGTGATCTTTTTCCTCGTATCTATGACTTGTTCAGAAGAACCTAACTTTTTCAAAAGACTAAAGGAAAAAATATTAAGCCCAACACCCCCATCTATCAACACGTGCCTAACATGGGTTTTGTAGATCATGACCTCAATATGGAGAGCACGATTGTGTGGGTGGCTCAAAGCTTTATCATCATCCTCTGAAAAATTAAGGTAATGAGGGTAGGCAATATGGTTAACCATGTTCTAGAATTGATCAGCATCTAAGTTGTTGGGGATGTTTGCTACATGAAAAGCATCCTCAAGGACCTGCTTGTGTCTCGGGGACAACTCTAAGAGCTCAAAGATCAAAATCTGAGCTGGGGTTCTTTGCAACTGATCGACAAGATTATAGCTCAACTTAGGATTGACTACTGGTTTTGAGGTGACATTCTTGGATGTCACTTGCTTAGGTTTACTTGGTTGACTTGAACTTGGTCCTCTAATGACAATGGGACCTTGACTTTGTATGACAACATTAAGAGTTTGAGATGACCCTCTAGAGTTAGGACCCCTTAGTACCACGACGGGTTCTTCATCAAAGATAGGAGAGTCCATGCCTAGATCATAACCATAGGGATCTTTACCCCTCATCATGTTGACATTTTTGTCTACAAGTTCAAGCATGTTGACAACATTCTCTGCATCTGTGTAAGTGTAATTGATCTCAGCCTTGCCATTCTTAGCTTTAGATTTTTCCCCCTTCTCATACTTGGGTAGAGGTTCTTTGAATTCCTTATGATCGGTGTTGGTGTTCAATCCATCTACCTTAAGTTTTCCATTCTCAATGTGATCTTGGATGATATGTTTGAGTTTCCAACATTTTTCAATATCATGTCCAATGTCATTGTGAAACTTGCAAAAGGCTTTTTTCATCCCACCAATGTGGCTTAACATCAGGTATATAATTCTTTGCGGGATCTTGAGGATGCGTAAGGTTGTTGGAAATAAGTCTTTTCAAGACATCCTCATATGAATCACCAAGTTTTGAGAACTGACGTCTTTCTTTCTTAGGCCTATCTTGGTATCTTGGCTTGTTCTCTTGTTGATTAGGTGCATTGAGTTTCATGGCTTGAATAACATTAGACAAGTGGAGCACACTTTGAACTTTGGGTTGGGAGGAGTCCACAACTCCATCATTGACCACTTGTTTGTTCCTATTCCAATGTGAGTTCTTTCCTTTATCCTTGTTAGGGATATTTTTATTTTGACCATTGTTGTTGTTGTTGTTTCCATGTTTGGTAAAATTTCCTTGTTCTTTCAAAATATCCTCAATCCTTCATGTTGTTTCAACCATGGTGTCAAAGGAATCAAAAACCATCTTCCTAACTTCATACCGCATTTCAGGAACCAAGTTGCTAACAAGGATGTCAATCTTTTCATTTTCAGGAATGGTCCTAGGGTAGCGAGAGCATTGTCATCTCCACCTTTGCAAGAAAGTAACAAAGGATTCCCCTTGATTTTTCTTTAAGTTGCATAAGTCCAACATGGTGATAGATCTTGAAAGATTGTATGCAAAGTGTTGAACGAATATATGGATGAGCTCTTTGAAAGTCTTAACAGGGGGAGTTATGTTGGTGAGCCATTCCATTGCTTGACCCTTAAGACTCCTTGGGAACAATCTCATGAGGTATGAGTCATCTTGATGGAACTCAAAATTTGTGGCATAGAACTGGCATACGTGATCATCTGGATCTCCATTTCCATCATACTTGTCATATTGAGGGATCTCCACCTTTCTAGGGAAGTCTTTCATGTTAACACTTTTGTCAAAAGGATTAGGACAAATTGAATCAAGTGAGAATGAATTCTTGGGTGCCAACATCTTTTCCATCATGCTCTTAAGTTGTTTGATCTCTTCTTCTTGAGATGGACATTGCTTCTTAATCTTCTTGTCCACATCAAAGTTGTAGGGGACTCTAGCACCCTTGTTGATTAAACTCTCTAGGAACTTGTCTTTGTTTTTCTCTAAATATTTCTCAACATACTGCTGGAAAAGTGGTACTTGTTGCATTTTCATGAAGTCCTAGGAGGTGAAGTCAAAACTCGAGCTACTACCCCCATATTGTGAACCATGGTGTGCATGTTGTGAAGGTTGTCTTGAGTTCCTAGGAGGTGTTAGTCTCCTATAATGATCATGTCTTGAATCCCTTCTTCCTCTAGGGCTAGGATATCGTGACACTGTTCACAAATTTCTTCCACTTTGTGGATTCTTAGGAGGGGTGGATGGAGGAGAGTTGTTTCCACCACCAACACGCATGTTGTTGAATTGATCATTAAGTTGTTGATCCAAGAGTCAATCTTGCTCTTCCTAAAAGGATTTCCTTTCTATCTCCAACAAGGCTTGTCTTTCCAACTCTAGGAGTCTAAATTTCTCTTCCTTTGCAGCTTGTTCGTCTAGGAAGGCTTTCTTTTCATGCTCAATTTTCTTAAGTCTTTCACTCGTGTATCTTGAAGATGTTTTGAGCGGTGAACTTGGTCTTGAATGTCGAAACAAATTATTGGTGTATGCTTCATTTATGCGAGTGCCATAAGGTTCATCATATTGGTTTTCATGTTGTGATTGTTCATCTTGATAGGCTTGCCTCTTACCTCTCTCAACCCTTTGGTTTGCATCTAGATATCTAGTTTAGATAAGGGGTGAGACTGGTCAACTTTCGTGAGAGGAACCGCCAAACGGAATGGTATCTCTATGTATTTCAAATATGTCATCAAGGTGTTTATCCATTTCTCCCCTCTCTTGTCAATTCATTGTGTAACTCATATCCATATCCAAGTGAGAAGATGTTAAGGGTGTACTCAACTCACTAAGGTTACTCTTGGAATCAAACCAAATTTTCGAGTTGTTCCTAGGTGATTGATCAAATACATGCTCTTTTCCCTTACTTTTTTGGTGATATTGAACTAAGGGTAATTGGTTAAAGACTACTTGAGGTCGCTTTCCTTGATCTACTTGATATCTTGTTGTAACTGGCATGAAATAATAGGTACTAGGTGATATGATGACCCTAAGAAATGTTGGTACCAAACTAGGATAATAAAGGCATTCACTTGTCCAAAAGAGAGGTGATAAGATAGAATTTTGCAAGAGGCGTAAACCAACACTGCCATAGAGGTGCTCACTAAATAGGTGAATACCCTAACACATATGGATCAGGAGGATGATTTACCCAAGTTATATTGATTGAATTTGAATTTGTATGGAAGTGAATGGACAAGAGATTACTAAAACTCTCCAAGTGTGTTTTCAAAGGATTCAAAGCTTTATCTTCTCAACAGGGATGGTTTCTAGTGCACCAAATCCAAGCAATGTCACTTGTGAAACCAAAGATTACTAGTTCAAGAGGTCAAAATGCAAGAATCCAAAGTGTAAACAAGCTTCTAACAGTGGGGTAAGTGACCTAATCTGACCTGGATCGACCAAGGAAGACTAGAAATGAAAGGATAGAAATTTGAGCAAGTTGACAGTTTGACACTTAAGAATGCATATTTGTTGATCGTTTTGATGTTTTCTTTGATATTTGGTGTACATTTTGATGTTTCACTCACACAAGACACATCAAGCAGATTGTTTGTTGTAAAAAGAATAGTCACACCACAACCTAGGTAAGCCAGGGCAATATCTGTTGAATTCCCACTTGAACCAAAGTTCAACCACGCCTACTCATAGCAGACAACTTAGAAGCTTGGAGGCATGGGCTCCTCCTTATAGTGCACTCACTTCTCAGGCACACCAAGCTTCAAATCCTAAGGGAATCACTTCCCAAAGGACCATTGTCTCTACTAAGAGCTGTGAAAATGTGGGACATTTTAGTCGGTCTTTGACCTTCTGCGCCAACAGATAGAGGGATTTTGGTCACTAGAACAAAGTTTTTACTCAGGGCATCCATTCAGGTGGCTATACATGCGGAAGATTAGCCCCATTAAGGAGGCCTCCCAACCTACAAAAGTTATGTTCTGTAGGTTTTTATGCACCACGAGGGTACTGAGGAAGATCTTCTATCGGCATAGCGAAATCAACACCTATTCACTATGAGATTAATCACAATGACATTTTTTATATACTAGTTTGGAAGGGCTTGGCTTTAGCCTGTTACCAGTTGGGAAACCCACTCTCACCGGCTCTGTTAAAGCTCTTGGGAGGTAGCCACACTAAAAGAATTATATGAATTTCTCTTACACCCAAGATCCACAAAGGCGAGGGGAGAGGATACATTCATATAATTCTTAGGATTACAATCTAAAAAGACACTTCAGACACATAAGAAGATGAGAACAATGTTTCTAAATTTTTGATCATCCCAAAAGGGCGAGAGCATAGTTTCCTAACATTATTTCCATCCCTAAAACATCAGATATAAGTTCACTTTAAGAAGTCTTGCATGTGCAATCCTATTTTAATAAAACAAAACAAAATGCAAGCACAATGTTTAGCGCTCTATTAATCAAGGCAACCTGCAAGACAATTCGTTAGTAGTCTGTGTTTTTAGTCTTCTTTTTAAATGTCTTGCAAACCATTGTTAGGCTATAATCAACAAGATAAGTTAGAGAACAACAAATCCCAAAACTTGTCAGCATTAGAAAAATCATAAAATCATAAATCTAATTGCATATTCAGAAATTAGATAAAAAAATCACGCACTTTCATAAAAAATTGTACTAAAAAATGTTACCGTATGATCCCGTACGAGGCTTTGGAAGCTGCAAAATAGAGGATTAGATAGGTATAGTGATAAAAACCTGCAATCTTTGATAAATCTGTGACTCAAATCTAGAACATAAGAGTGACCCATAAATCTTCAGACAATTCTACCCAAAATAAAAATAAATTGCACTCAATTTGGACCTAAAATGAGCAAGATATGATCATTTGAAGTTAGACTGTAATTTCAAAAACTCCAATGGTGAAGGCAAAGACCTTTCAAAATCTACTGGCATCAACAGACCGTGGCATTAAAATTGACGATTTCATGGATGTCACAGTAGTCCATGCATAATGATGGTTTGACAACCGTCAAATTAAACATAGTAAAAAAAATTTGATTATTTTTTCAGATTTTTTTTCCAAAAGTCTATCTCGGGCTGCATGAAGAAAATTTTGAAATTTGCCTCGATTTCTGTGCAATGGGTCGTATGTCCTTCTTGGGCAAAAGAAATTTGCCAAAGATTTGACTTTCGCTAGATATGGGTGAGTTTATACTCATTTTCGACCGAAACAACGTTTCAAACGTGATGGTGGGGTCAGATTTGGCTCAAAATGAGAGATTCAAAGACACTAAGAGCATAATAGATAGAAGATACAAGGAATTTTTGAATGTGATGACAGAAATGGATGTTCTGTTCCATGGTGGGTGCCAAAAATGTGTGCTAAAATATTGACACAGGGTGATCCCACAATAGTGGGTTACACTTTTTTTCCTAAACAGACAGTGAAGTCTACATTTTGAAAGAAACTTTTAGATTTGGATGCATATTGTTGTTAAATTGTTTGAAATTTGAAGATGAAGTAAACTAGAGTCTTTTAGGATTTTCTGTCTAGATTATATATATA
>MU225913.1:552853-573692 GCA_018584345.1 Thuja plicata
GTGGGAATTTGCACTCACAACTGAGAGACAAATAAGAGAAGGCACTTTAGCTCAAGTCATTCCTGAGCTAACCAAGAAATAGAGAGAAAAATTTGTTGAAGAGTATAAGCATAAATTCATACCTAAAGAAAGAGGTTATGCTATTTTGAAGAATGATATAGAAGGGATAGTACAACAGAGTACTAGAATTTGGAAGGAAATTTTTGGATTGATTGCTCCAAAAGAAAAGAAAACTGATGAAGGAACATCTGAGCCAAAGGCTAAAGAAACTGAATCCACCCCTGTACCACAAAAATCAATAGTTCACATTTCTACTAAGCCTGAGAAGACTAGAATAGAAGCACAAGGACAAATAGAGATAGTTAACACTGTTGATCTGACTATTGATAGTCCAATTGATGTGACAATTGATGACTCTAGCAATCTAGATGCCAAGGGTCAGGATGAGCCAAGGGAATCAACTATTGAATCACCTATTAAGGCAACTGAGGCTGAAGAAGAGAAGAGTACAGAAGAAGAAGAAAGAACTCAAAATAAATCAGAGGATAAGGATGCTCAAGAAGAAGTAGAAAAGGAGAAAACAATTGAACAAGAGGTAATTGTACAACATTCACCTATTTTAGAGGTTGTAAAATCAGTTCTAGATGGTAGTGAGGAGATAAGAGATACTAACAGTGAGCCTAAAGAACAAGAAGCAATGCAAGTGTTGGTTGATCTACCACACTCTGCATCATCAACTCCCACTGGAACTAAGACAGGAAGTATGTCTGATCAGCAGGCAATTTTGACTGAACTAAAAGATGCAATGGTGGCAACTACTTAATCTAGAAAAGGTATTGTAGAAACAAACCTGAGCAGTAGTTCACCTGAATTCAAGAGGAGGAAAGTTATGAGGAAGAAGTCTCTGATTCTAGATGTCACATTAGATGAAGATATTGTGATTCCACCATGGGATCCCAATGTTTTGTCTTATGAACATATTGAGACTCTTCAGGAGTTACTTAAGAGGAAGAAAAGACAGGAGGAACTGAAAAGGGAGCATAAGCAAAAGCAAGTGTTACATGACATCAAAGAAATATTTGTAAAGGCTTTTGAAATGGAAGATGAAAACCCTCAAGCCCATATTCTTGAACAGTTAGTTCACATTGTGCAAAAGGTAAACGATGACAATATTGAAGCCAATGAGAAGCTGTTGCAATGGTCCAAGATGAAATTTGAGAACAAGCTACTTGCAAAAATCTTAGGAGAGATTGCAATAAAATAGGTTGAACTTTCTTCTTTGGTAGAAATTTTAGAAGGAGTTGCAACAAATGTTTATTCTTTGTATAAGAGGTTATCTGATGTTGAATTATTCACAAAGGATAATCTACAGGCTTTAGAGAAATTGTAACTAGACCTAATGTCAACTGGAAGTTCACTGAGTATGGATGCTAGCACTAGCTCCTTACATTTTAACAGGTTGACTTATGCACAAAGGAGGATAGCCGAGCTCATGGCTGAAGATGGTCGGATTAGGACCAAGTTGATTACTATTTAGAAAAGTCTGATACCTCATCTGGAGGTCATTCAGAAATAAATTTCATCTGCAAATGAATTGGTTAAGAGAGATTCTCATCTCTCAACTGCAGAAAGTTGAGTCAGTCTAGCTACTAAGCTAGAAGTGAAAATAGAGGTTATGAAGTTTGTCAAGGACAGTTGGGACTCTGCATTTGAGTCTACCTTACAACTTCATAAATAGTTTTTTGACAAGTATAATTTGACCCCACCAGCAATTAGTGACAAAAATAAGGGGGAATCTGATAGGACTGACAAGGATAAAACATAAGGAGATTAGTTCAGGTATCCATGTATATATATTTTTTTAAGGCATCTATACTATGTAAAGTTTTGTATGTAGTAGATGTACATTCATAGGGGGAGTACAGTGTGTACTTAGGAAACATTTTGGATGGAATGAATTGTAATGATATGTGTGTTTTTTCTACTAATATCAAAGGGGGAGATTGTTAATCCCTAAGTTCTATTGATGATTAGTGACCCACACTTAGTCATTTACTTAGGCAATTTTAGTTGGTTATCACTGTAGCCGAGCTAAACATTCAAGGCCGAGCAATATTGCCGAGCAAGTTTTAGGTTGCCGAGTTACATCATGCCGATCCAAGTAGAGTATTAAGTGTCAAGCGTTAGAGATGTTTAGTACTGAGTAGAACAATTTTTGCATACATGTCAGGATTAATTCAAACTTTGATGTAAATGGTTTAGGCTGACTTGTATGAGATTTGGGCCAACATTTGTACGCATTTAATATTTGTCTACTGAGTTAATTTTGCATTTAATTGTTTTATACTATGCATGGCATGGAGCCAATCAGGAAATCAGTATGCATTGGAGGCATAAACAATAGATCTTGATCGTTGATCTAGATCTCACTGCCAGATCCGAAAAGATATAATAAGATTGCTTCTAACCCTAAAAGAGAAGTGAGTGTGTGTGAGAGAAAGAGATATATATAGAAGGGTTGTGTGTTCATGAGAGATGAATAGTAAGTCATTATGAGAAGAAGCCTAGATCAAGCAGAATGACAGAGCAGTGATAAGCAGAGTAAAGACATATCAGATTGAGAGATCACAGAAGGTATTGGAAAGAGTAGATCCATCATCAGCATCTGAGTGCATAATGAAGGATCACTACTTGGAACATTCTAACAGGTGTATCAGATTAAATCTCTTAACAGAGTGGTTTTAGTAGATTGTTTCAAATCTCTTAGCCGAGTGCTTACTTTACTGTAAGTTGAAATCCTTTAACAAGGTAGATTGTAATGATCTTTAGTTCTTAACAGTACAGACCTTTAACCAGGTAGATTGCATGTTGCAATCAAACTCTTGTAGCCCTAACAGGCACACTTTATTGCTGCAGTACTGAAGATTTTGTGGGTGTCATCCACACCCCAATTTTACCTATTTGGGTTTTTGGGTTACCAAATTCTATGTTATGAGTAACATATTTGATGTTATTGATGATATCTGATGTTAGGTTAAATTCATATATGTATGAATGTGAATCAATTTATTTAAGTGGTTAAGTTTTAAGATCTAATTCACCCCCCCCTCTTAGTTTCTTTCTTTCCCATTCTTGTACTTCCAACAAAATACCGAGGATCTAACTTCATCCAAAGTAAATAGATCCATCAAGGCTTTATTATCCAAATGTGATACAATATTTGGGATATAGTTGATTATATTAGGTACCTGCTGGGGAGTGAAATTTTCCTCCGCTGAGAGTAGATCTGTGAACAATATGACTACTTCAAATTGTATATCCCTTTCTTTTATGTGGTTGAGGCCATTTCCATGTTTAATTTGGAAAATGGAGTTTTTTATGCCTTTTTACTTTAGCCAAAATGTGGAAAAAAGATGTGCTCCTATCACCCTCTCTTAACTGGCACTGCTCCCTCGATCTTTGTCTCCAAAATATTTCCTCCCTGAGAAGCACTTCCTCAAATTGTTGCATAATTTTTTTTTGGTTCTCATACACAGCTAGAGTCAACCCATGGTTCAGGATGAACACGCTAATATCATGTAGTTTTCTCTGCAGGTCAGATTTTTGTTTAAAGATGTTACCAAAAGATATCTTATTCCATTATTTGATCTTGGTTTTCATGAAAGCTAATCTTTTAGCCAATTTGAACATAGATGATCCAACCATGGACGGAGCCTGCTTCCACCATGTTTGCAAAAGAGCCATAAAATTTGGGTCTCTAAACCACATTTTTCCTATTTTGAAATATGGTCTGGGTTTGAAGGCCGACATGTCTATTTGGATTTCAGATGTAACTGTAAAGTGATCTAATATAGTTAAGGAGGGGATAGATGAGGGACAAAACCCATGTTGAAACAACCAAAGGGAATTCACCAGGAGCTTGTCAAGATTGCTCCAACAAAATGATGTCCTTTCCTTTTATTTGACCATGTAATTTTACCAGTTGATGGCAGACAGTCCATTAACTAGTTTCCATCCAAAAAATCCTAAAAATATTCTGTAACTTTGGGGGATGGATTTTATCCTCCCATTTTATCTTGGCCACCAAGGGTGGCGTTGAAATCTCCTCCCAAGTGAAGACATTATTTTTCCAATAGTATGCAAAAGGAAAACAGTTTCTGAACCTTCGGTAAACCTACACCGAAAGACAGACTTTTAGGAACACTGAAAGTACAAAAATTAGAGATAACCGAATGTGTGAAGTTCACGAGACACCCGATGAGACAAATCTCAAGCAAAACCAAAAGAGCATAAATAGAGGAACCTGACAAACAATTCAATCAAAGGAACACTGAAAGACAGGCAAATTGATTTCAGAGCAAACCGAGCATCAGACACCGAAAGTCAGTTACATCCCAAAAAAAGTGGATCTGACTTCTACGTCAAATAAAACACTCATATTCTATTTATAGAGTTTTATTTTGTTTTAAAACCATTACTTAAGGGACAAGAAACATTATTGTAATTGTTTTAATCAGTCTAACTGATTGAAAACATGCACACTAGGAGATCAAGGTCAAGTTGTAAACCTGTGATCATAGTATTAAAGTTATAATACGTGAAAATTAATTAGGTCAATCTATCTTATAAATAGATATTGTAATCATTCAATAATATAGAGGAGAGGATGAATGTAGCCAATGAGAACATTTATGGATCAGACTAAGAGTTTCAAGAAGTAGAACAACAAAAGATGAATTTGGTTATCAAGAACCAAGAACAGAGGCTACCAAGCAACAAAGATATTATTCAATCACATTAGGTGATACATATATACATGTAAAATTGAATGGATCTATAATCAGAAATAGTATATTGCATACACTCAAGTCAATGAGTATTTTTCTTACATTCTAGCAAGTGAAGCAAAGTGTAAAAATCCTTTCAAGAAAAGTGGATTTAACAATCCTATTGTAAATCTCTTAACCGAGTGCACACTAAAAAGGGTTGCTAAAGCTCTTAATAGAGTAGATCTTAACAGGTCTCCACATAATACTCCTAACATGGTAGATCATCAGAAGTGATCAAATTGTAAGCCTTAATCGGCCCCTTCTAATCTACAGATAGTGACGATCTTGTGGGTGCCATCCCCATCGCAGTTTTTACCTTCTAACAGGGGTTTTCTGTAACATCATATCATGTGTTATGAGTCAATTACTTTCATGAATGTTTCTATGAATGTTTACATGTTTGATTAAGTTAAATAATTGATATGTCTTACACAAAGATAGTATAGAATAGATGGTTGGATAAACAATTGATTACATAAAGGTTAAAGGATAAATGAGATAAAAGTTTTAGAGGTACTGATTCACCCCTCCCGTCTCAGTACACACTTCTCATTATTTCCAACAATTGGTATCAGAGCTAGAATTCTTATTTGGAAAAGATTAAATACTTAAGAGAAAAGATCATACAATGGAGAAGTACATACTTGACAAAAGTATTGAGAATTAAAAGCTAGAAATTCAAATCTTCTATGAACAGTAGAAAGAAGCTAGAATCAAGATGAGACAGTTGTTAGATGAAAGAAAGATTATGAAATCTCGCTATAATGAGACAGATTACCAAGAAGAAAAGATACCAGATCTATTTGAGTGTTCAAGATCTACTACAAGAAAAACATCAGATACATCAGAAGAAAGCATCACAAGCTTAAATGAAATCAATCAACATCTAGCTGGACAAGTGAAATCTCTACAAATCAGTCAAGAGACACAGATGGTAAGAATGATTGATGTCATGAACAATGGTAGACAAGCTGAGCAAGAGAGAACACTAGCTATTGATGATAGAAGAAATATTACTGAAAATCTACAAGAAAAAGAGTGAAATACAGAGACTTACAGAACATCATCATGAGATTACAAATCAGATTATTCTTATGAGTCAAGAGGCAAAAAAAAGGAATGTTGAACTCATTGAAAGAATAGAAGCTATCGGTGAGCTAAGGGAAGAAAATGGAAAGCTGAAACAAGAAATAAGAATTCAGCAACGACATAATGAGATAATCAAGAAAGTTGAAGAAAGAAATAAAAGAATGGATGATTTCCTTGATGGACAAAGGAGAGCCAACAACATCACCAGACTAGGCTACACCGAGAATGGAGAATCACCCAATCAAGATGATCAAAAGAATGTATATACAAATCCAAGACCAAGAAAGCTGAAATGTAATCACTGTGGAAAGAAAGGCCACACATCAAATGTATGTAGGAGAAAAAGGAAAGGTATTCCTAACTCCACATCTTCATTCATAGGATTCTGTTATAAATGTAACAAGAAAGGACATAAAGCATATGAATGTAATTCTAAGATGAAACAACCAAAGAAGGAAACCTACATGTCCAAATACTATCCTACTTGAAAAATGCATGGGCACACTATTGAATGCTGGAAGAAGAAAAATCAAGCATGGAAGCCTAAAGGTCAAAAAACTGCCTATCAACCGAAAAGAGTTGGTAACCAATATATATGGGATACAACACATGGAAAAAATGTACATCATGTGTAAGATTTGATCACATTGCTGAAAACTCTATGAGACAATGGACAATAAATTATAGAGGCTAGACTAACCCTGGAATGGCATGTTTACACTATCATAAAGTTGGTCATCTCAAAAAGGACTGCAGAGACTGAATGATAGAGACCAACACCTTTGCCAATGGAAACACCATTGAAGACATCAGGAAGATGAGAAACAAAATGTGGAGGAAAGCTAAAAACAATGATGAAGTTGGACCGAGCAATAAAATTGGTGACACCCTATCCAATGGATCTGGTGACATCACCACCCCCACCTAAGCAGAACAAGTAAGTATGGAACTGCATTACACCAAGTTATATTTTACATCAGTTCCATCATACATAGTTGAAATGCCAAAATTAGCATGATTATAGATGCACTATGGTATTAGTTGTTAAATTCTGTGATAACTATGTCATTGGCTAATACATATCGAAATACATTGGTATACATTCAAAGTTGAATTGTCTGCACTAACCGAGAATCATCAGTTAACATGTAAAAACTAAAGTTGCTAGTGTAAACCAAGATCCATCAATAATCATATGAGCTGACAAAGTTGTCTTTGCCATACACCGAAACCTGTTGGTGAAAGTAACAGGTTAGACAACTATCCCGAAGCATCGTGTTGTCACCGAGAGGGAAGTTGACTCTATCTTCACACACCGAGGAGTGGTTGAGCATTAATGACTTGACCTAGGGAAAGGTCTATAAATAGATGACAGAAGGGTTTCATTTGTCACCAGCGATTTGAGCGAAGTGACCAGAGTGAAAATAGAGCTAGAAGCAACAACATTGCAGAGAGACTCCAACCCATTACAAAGCACTCCAAGTAGATCAGTTACAACTACAGAGGTTGAAGTAAGTACCAAGCATAAGTGAGAACTCTGTTTATCTTTTACAAAAATCCCTAATTTCAGAAATAATGGCCACAACATCAAGAACCACTAAGTTGAAGAGAATCAAGAAGGATAAGGTCAATCTTGTCAAGAACTCTACCTATGTAGAACCAAATTTTTAGATATGCCCAGAGGTTGCATCACAACCTGATAATGTTGGAGAATTCTCATGAATACCAGCTAGGGTGTTTCTCATCAAAGACGTGCAAGCATAAATACACTGCAAAATTGCCAAAATTGGAGACCTGGAGGTTGAACAAGCTTTCAAGAAGCTATGCAAAGATGATGACACTATTAAAGATGAGCAAAAACACATTGAAGTGAAAGGGCTCACAAATGCCCCATGGTTCTCAAAAGATTTTAAGACCGAGTGGATTCGGTTAGTATTGAGAAGGATCCACAACTATAATTTATGGCTAGATGAGCCTAAACCAATAATACGAGATGTTATTCATGCGGTCACTGCTTATTTAATAAATGATAAGGTAAAGGCATTAAAGCACCTGCCCAAGGCTGAAATTGAGAAGAATACATGAGCTACATGGGATGGAAGACGACTAAGCGTATCCACCATCAACGATGATGAAATGAAATTTGGAGCATGTGTCTTAGGATACAAGTTCTTTCAAGCTAGTAGGATGAACAACATAGCATCCAGAGCAGTGGCTACAACATATAAGATTATAAAGAAAGGAACTCAGTTGGATCTATCAGAACTTCTACTCAAGTAGTTAGAAGAAAAATTGAAGATAATAAGAAATGCAAAATCAAATTCATGCAAGTATGGTTCACTTATCATGCGCATATTCTTCTACTTCCAAGAATATTTTCCATCAATAGGAGATCTGAAATGGGATACAACAAGACCAGTCACCATACAGATTAGTGAGTTTATAAAATCACTGGGAGACAATTTTTAGTCAGTCATGGATGAGTACTTTATTGGATTGACAACATGGCTACAACCACTTGACTATGGAGTGAACATAGATCAAGCATCCAATGAAATTGATGCATTAATAAATAAGCCAATTTATAAATCACAACCCAGGTTTGGCACGTATGAAGAAGCCAAAGAAAGAATCAAAAATGGCTTGGTTGTAAAGAAGATAGATAGGAAGAAGGATAAAATGGTCAAGAACTTGAAGAAAAGGCTATCGATTAGAGAAGAAGAAACCGAATAGAAAGAAGAAACTGAGGGATAGTCACCCATCGGTGAAGCTGAAAAGGAAAGTGACTCTGAGTCTACAAAGTCAGATACTCCATTACCTTCACCAGCTAAGAAGCCTAGAAATACAGCTGCTATAAGGACAAGAAGTCAAACAGCTAAGGACATAAGTCCTTCACCATTAAAGAAAGGTCAAGTAAGGACCTATAAGAGGAAGACCGAAACAAAGAAAAGAGGGCTAACAAAAAGAAGAAAGTTCATTAGAAATAAGGAGGACATTGAGGACACCGAACAAGATGAAGGTGTTCAAGAGGAAAAGAACAAGATACCTAAAATAGTTGATGAAGTGTGTGCCTCAATTATCAAATCAGGTTCAGTAAATAGTAGGAAGATTAAGAAATGGTTAACATTGGATCCCTTGGATCAAAATAAGATTGAGGAGGCAATCATCAAGATGATGTGCATATTCAAATACCTCCCAATACAATTGGCAGACAATATTCCCATAGAACTGCAAGATAGGATATCAGCAAGATGGACATTTGCCTTGCACTCTGAGAAAAAAATTAGGGAAAGAGCCCTAGTATCAGTCATGCCTCTCAAATAAAAAATGGAGGAGAATAAAGAAATGAAGAAGGTTCATTCCAAAAGGTTCTCATCGAAGTTGAGAGCCTACCAAGTGCTTAAAGGAAATCTACTAGACCTAGATAGAAATAGTGAAGATGAATGGAGGAGAATACTTGATATTCCTAAAAAGGATACAAAACCTGAGCCATAGAGAGCTCTTACCGAGAATCAAGAGACCAAGGATGATCAGGCTACTGAGAGCACCAAACCAATTACCATCACTGATGTAGAATTGGACAAAGAGGAAATGGACACTATAGGAAACAAGAATATGGATGTTGCAGATGAGACATGGCCAGACAACATTGTGGACAATATAATTATTGACATCACTGATGATCCAGCAGATGAAATTCAGAAAGATGAAGATGTCACTATTGCTAAGGACCAGACCGAAAAATAGGACACTACAATTGATGTTGCATAGGTGAACATAACAAGAAACATGTCAATATTGATGGAAGCCATCAATATACTCCAAGAAAAGGAGAAATCACCTACCAAAGATGCATCTGAAGAACAAAAAGACACATCTGAAGAACAAAAAGACACATCTGAAGAACCAAAAGATGCTACTGATGTACAACAAGATAAATCTACTGATCAGAAAAGTGAAGAAGAGCAACAAGAAAAGATAGAGAGAAGAAAGAGAAAGTGAAGAAGAGAAGAAAGATGATACACTAGAGAATACAGAATAAAATCTATAGATACACCCAAGGTTAATGAGGAGACGTCTTCACCTAACTAAAAGGTTGACACAAAGCAGAAGGTAAAAGAAAATACATCTACCAAGCCTTCACCGAGTACTTCAAAGAAGAAAAATGAACTAGAAATAGTAGTTCACACATCTGCATCCACACAAATCTCAAAGAAGAAGAAGAAAAATAATGAGAATCTAGTTACTTTGGATGAAATTATTGAGATTCTAGTATGTGATCGTAGAACATTGGATGCAACTGAACTAACAAAGTATGCAAGACTTTGTGAGAGAAAAGCTATCCAAGATAAGCTTAGGAAGGAAAAAATAGAAACAAAGGTACTCGAAACTACAAAAGACATATGGGTGGCTGCAAGAAGTTAAGTCCCACTTTTGGGCAAAAAGTGGAAGTGTTTTCCCTGTTTTTCAAATTTTCAGTCAATTGATGTCAAAATTTGAGGCACTTAGAGATTGAATCTCAAAACAATCCACTAATAGAAAATGTAGTGCTCGGAGTCTAGTTTTCAAATATGTAATTTTTGTGAACACCCACATGGTAGAAAATAAATTTTAGTAGACATGTTTAAAAACCCTTTTTTCAAAATGTCTGTTTCAAGACCATACCCTACATGTGTACGACCACCCTATTTTGAAGTAAATAAATGACTTTTTATAAATCCTTCTAGGGGAAGGTACCTAACACATCAAAGATTGGTCAGAATATTTTTCCTTTTTTTTTTATTAATATTTAATTGACTATAAAGTACATTTTGAAAACCTCTAGTGTATGACCACCATAAATTTGATAAAAATTTCACTTTTTTGGATTTTATTTATTTATTTTGAATTAAATTTTACATACATTGGGCTCATATAATTCATTTTTTCAAAAACCTAAAAGCAAAAAAGTTATTAAAATTTTAGTAAACCTTACTATTTCAACTTTAGGTACCACTTTGGCATAATAATTATTGTAAAAATACTAAAATTTGTCATATCAATATAAAATTTATATTTTTATAATCTGTACTATATGAACTAAAATGGGTTTTCGTTTTGTCTAAAAATGCATTCGGGAAGACCTCCAAAAAATTGTCACAAAGTGCAAATTTTATTTTTAAATGCCTTAGCCATATTTTAGCAAGGCCAAGCACAGGATTGGTGGGACCAAGCCTGTCTCAAACCAAAAACCAGGGCAGACATATATTCCCCACTCTTGTTTTTAAGAAACGGGCACCTGTTATTTAAAATTCACAAAATGGGTGCCCGTTTCATTTTGGACAGTTGAAACCAAAACGGGCATCATTTTATGGAACAGGCACCCATTTCATAAATGGACACCTGTTTCATTTAAATAATGGGTGGCCATTTCTGAAAGATTTGTTGGAGACAGAAAAAAATTTTGTGGGCCTGATCTCAATGATTGATGATTATTCAATCATTTGTATGACATATCTGTGTTGCAGAAAGATTATTGTCAACCAAATTCTATTTTCTTGTCTTATTTTGGGTCTGACAAGAAGGGATTAATTTGAACTCAAATTTTGGTGCAAACATGGGATCAAAGAAATGCAGAAAGAGGCAAAGAAAGGTTCTGACAGCTAATGAGGTTGTAGCAAATAGAGAGAAAGAGGCAAAATGACAATGAGAAAGAAGAGCAAGAATTTGAAACCTGGATCATTTTGGAGCATCGAGTTCACCAATTGGTTTAGAAGATGAGAATAATGAGGACACCACGATGGATGCAGAGGTTGAAGAAGAAAATGTAATAGGAGAAAATTCAGGTGCATTTTCTAATCAAGTGTTGGATACAAGTATGTCTTCACAGCCAAATGAAACCTATTATGATAAAGAACTTGATCTTTTTGTATTAGTGGGTTACTCTTTAAATCATTTAGATTTTATTCCTTAAAATAGAGTAATAGATTATATTGCACATCAAAAACCACACATTAGTAATGTTAATCATAATGATAAAGAAACTAAATATCAAACACCAATTGAAAGTGAAATTCAAACCCCAATTCAAATTGACAATCAAACGACAATTGAGATCAACAATGTGGATGTAGACATAGAAACACCAATTGAGAAAGAAACCACTTTAAATGATAATGAAATGATTAAAAAAATTCAAATTAAAAGTGATGTGGTAGACAATCTGTGTGGTTTGGTTTCATGGAGATAGATTAGGACATACGCAAGTAAATTATTTAGACAATTTTTTATAATAAGAAATTTGGGTTTCAATGTCAATTAATGTTACAACTAATTAAAATGAGTAAAATACAAAAAGTGATGAAGAGGTTAGGCATTTATGTAAAATCCAAAAAGAAGGATGAGTCTCTAAAACAAGTTGTAACAACAGTTGCTAGTGCATTTGACACAATCAGAAAGAAAAGTCGTTCTAAAGATAGGAATGCGACACGACGAGCAATAACATAAGCTCTAGTAAAAAAAAGTACTTCTGATAAAAGAATGATGACAAACATAAGTGGATATTTTAATATTCATTGTAAAAATTTAGCGAGAGCTGTAAAGAGAAGAGTCAACTTTGAAAGTGATTTGACAAACCCTTTTTTGAGCTTTTGTGGCAGACTCCCGAGGTCTGACGTAAAACTTACTGGTGAAGTCAAAACTTTAATTAAAATTTTTTGGCACAATAATACAAGAGTATCACCTAATGCTAGAGATGTTCTTAAACTAAGAGTCAACTCAAAAATTTGTGATCCACATCCAAAACATCTTTTGGATATGACTCTAACTGAATTGTATAAAATAATTTGTGGATGTTAAGGCGTTAACTATTTCTATTAGTCAAAGATATTTTGAAAAATGTAAACCATGGTATGTAAGGATTAACAAGTAAAGAGTAACATGTTTCAAAATTCACGTTCAATTTTGTTATCATTATGATGTATTTTGATCTATACGTTCTACCATGCATACTAATGAAATGTTGCAAGAATGTGGTATAAATATACCACCTCAAACTATAAAAGAATTTATATCAGGCTTGTTTTGTAACCCACCTAATGAGCATTTTTTTCTTTTGAATGCATGTGTTTCTAGTGTATGTGATGTATGTGGCAATCTTGCATTGTTAGATGAATGTTTGCATGAAAATCTTTCAATTGATTTTGGTCATCAATTAGTTGATGTAAAAATATTTAAAAATATTGAGTATCCATTGTTGGATGGAAAGGTTGGAAAACAATGTGAGATAATTACTGAAAATGTTAGTGTTCATGCATTTATGAACGAATTCAAGAATAATGTTGTACCTAAATATGTGAAACACTCCCAAAATGCTAGATGGCTTGATGGACAATTTTGCATATGCAAGAATACATTTCCAATTGGTAGTATACTTTCAGTCGTTGACTTTGCAAAGAACTACACACTTGCACCACAAGATGAGACCCAATCACAGTATTATAATCCAGTGAAAGTAACAATGTTTGTTCATATTGTCTATAGGCATGCACCTAATAGTACAGAAGATGATCAAAAAATTTTGAGAGTATCATTTCTTTATGAGTGATAATAAATTGCACTCATCAGAGTTTGTCTAGTATTTCTTTAAGATATTTTATGAGAATTTAAGGGAGAGAGAAATTCATATAACACAACATCTAATATAGTCAAATAATTGCGCAGGGCAATTTAAGAATGCTAGAATGTTTTATTGGTTGAGTAGGACACATAAGAAAAGTAATGTCCAACATATTTGGAGTTTTTTTGAGGTTGGACATGGTAAAGGAGAACACGATGGTGCCGATGCATGTGTTAAGAGAGCCCTGTGTAGAGAGAAACTCAATTTTGAGGAAAATGCAAAATTTGAAGATGCACATGCAATTGTTGAGTGGTGTAAAACAAGTTTGTCTACAGGATCAAGTCAAAACTCTACAATCAGGTGTTTCTTCTGGCTAGTTGAAGATAATAATATCCTTTCAAGATATGATTGTGATACAATCAGAAGGTGTGCTAAATGACATTCATTTATGAGTTCTAATTCTAACACTTGGACTATATGGACTAGGGAGCTTGCATGTTTATATTACCTCATAGAACCTGGTAATTTCATTCAATTTCTTGTAAAAATTTAAAATATATTATTAATGTATGTCATCTGATTTATTATTGTATTAGAATTATATGTCTAAGAGATTTTATTTGTACATGTACTTAATTTTGTTTTGCAGGACATGTGTATGTTGTTGTTGTACCCGAGGATAATGAAGAGTAGACTGATTATTGGCTAGCTCAATGTGTACAACCTAAGAAAAAGTTGATATGTCATGAAGTAGATGATGATGGTTTTGAGTATCCAATTGGGTCTGTTGTGGTTGTTGATACATGGCTACGCAAATACCTAACAAGAAGGAATGGTTTGCTAGATTTTGAATACTACCAATTAGAAAAGAAGATTATACATTATTCTTATTTGGTAGTGGCGACAAATATAAAATTGGAAAGATACAAAGGGAGACCTGCTAATAAAATATTATGGAAACTTTCAATGGAAGACCATGAGCCAATCATAGATGCATTGCAGAAAAGAGAGGACATTGATGGGACATTAGGTTGAATAAAATTTATACATGTAATTTTTTGTTAATTATTATATTTTTATATGTAGACATGACTTCTTTCAAGTATCATACATGTAGAGCTAATTACTTTGGTTTTCAGGTATCAAGTATAACTGGATGTAACATATCAGACAAATTGTGCAATTTACAACTTTTGGCTAATCAAAGTTGTAATACTAGGTAAGTGCAATTCATTTATCTAACTTTTGGATCCTATAAATGAATTTTATATTTAAATACATATTTTCTAATATTTCAACATTCATTTTTATGATGCAGGACCTCAAGAAGAACATGTAGACATGAACTATTTATGAAATTCAATGTACACTTGTATTCGTCCAAGTTTGGTTTTATAAAATACATGAACTATTTATGAAGTTCAATGTACACTTGTAAATTCGTCCAATTTTGGTTTTATAAAATACATGAGCTTACTTTTCTTCATGTCCAATTTTGTTAATTACAATTTATATTTAATTTAATTACAATTGAATTTAGTTATTCAAGTATGTATCCATATTTCATAGTTCAAATTAATTTATGTCATGGTTTTAAAAGATAGATGGTATTTTTATAGTTAATCTTTAAGTCAATACTAGTTACATTTATATACTGTTTCATGTCAATTAAAATCAATTGCTCTTGTCAATTACATGAAGAAATAACTACTATTAATGGTAATATTATGTAATTGATATTTAATTACAATTGATTGTACATGTAAACTCACATAAACTCATATATTACATGTAAACTCACATATATCTAGATTCAAATCACAAGTACAAATAATATGATAAAAAGGCCTGATAACATATAATAACAATTCATGATAACACAAGTCCAAATAACATGATATAAATAATACGATAACAAGTCCTGATATAACACAAGTCAAAATAAAATGATAAAAATTCCTGATACCATGTATAACGTGTGTGTCATCATACAATAACATAGTCTAACTATCATAACAAGGTCTAACATGTGAAAAAGAGTATAAAATGTCCATCATATTTAATATAACATGGTCTAACTCTACTTGTCTAGTTGATCTGCACTCCTCTTCACTCCACATGAAGGTGACTAGGATGCACCATCATGATGCACCTCGTCCTCCTGTACATTTATAAAATATTGCATCAGAAGACCAAGTGTGTTTAATTCAAATGACTTGCATAATTCACTTAAAAAGTAAAAGTAATATTAATGAACATAATTTAAAATTTTACCCTATGTCCATGTGGTGTAATGCACTCAGTGGGACAAGGAGGTCCACTCTCACCAACATCAAAAGTTGATGCAGTCAAGTCCTATAAAAAAAACAAATTACAATATTTATCTAATTGAGACCTATAAAAGACAGGTACACAACAGACAATGTAAAATTAATTTTAATCATGACCTCAAAGGAAAATGTCGATGGTTGCATTTGAATCAATCCTGTAGCCATGCCAAGATTCATGGTAGTATCCACCTATACAACATATTTAAATCATGAATTAAAAACTTGTACACATACATAAATTTTTATTTATATTGAACTTGACTATAAATTTATCAAACATAAGCATTTACATTAGATGTCTAATGCATAGCTAGTGTCACTGATGAGTCAGGACATAAATGTGATATGACATGAGATAATCCAAAAACCTACAATTGCAAAAAATATAAACATGAATAAAAGTTGTACATAAACTAGTAAGCATATAAACAATTTAAATTAATGAATGTCAAACATACTATAGGTATATGAGGCTGAGTCTCAGTGACGGGTGGGGCAGAGCACAAAGAATTTCCAACCTCAGTAGTACATGAAGCACCCTACAAAATTACAAAAAAATATCAAACACATCATCAATTCAAATTTTAATTGTTTAAACTTTAAATGTACTCATCTATGTATCTAGATGAAAGTGCATACTGTGAATGGGTGCCCGAGATCTCAAGGTGTGGAGGTGATATGATGACGGTCACTGAATGACGCCGTGTCAACCCTCCTCTATTCACCAAAAATCCAAATTTTATGGTTTCAATATGTGTATAAATATGTAATTTAATATTGTAGTATAAATTAAATAATTAAATTTACCTCTAGAGGTTGATCGTCGTCTGCACATAGAAAATCAACATATGATGTGATGTCATCTCCAACATCACCCTGTGTGCCAACGTCAACATCACCATGTGCGCCATCATCAAAATCATCATATCCACCATGGGAAACACCATCACCATCAGGATCACTCTGGGGACCCCTGCATATATCCCCGCAGCTCGTGCAAACGTGTGCTATGCTAGGGGCAACCCTCACATGTGTCATCTTCTCTAACAAATTCCCTGAAAGGGCATTCAATGAACCAAGAGTTGAGTGCACTGCTCGATGGTGGATAGATGCATGCACCACTGAAATAGGAAGAGGAACAAGGGGCTCATTAAGCAAATTATTTTGAGTTCTATCACTCAATTTGGCCCCTGACCTGCTCTATGGAATACCCCGACTAACCCCCTGAAAATCTTTCATATCAAAGTAATTGGGTTTCCTACCTAATTGAAATTCAGCCCATAAAGTTTTCAAAAAATATAAGGGGACCTCATGATTAGGGTGTGGTGGATGGTCAAATACCATCCACCACTGCTCCCAGAAATGTGCTGCTATCTGTGGATGCTGACACCATCAAATAGAAATACATGGCTTCTTGCAACCTATCTCCTCACCCATTTTAGGGTTCACAAAATAAGGTTTCAAATCATTTTTGGTAAATTTTAAATCATTAACCTCTTTATAAGAGAAATTGTCAGCATAAAAGATACGCATGGAGTTCCTCCATGAGTGATAACTATCCAGCTCTGAGTCTAATGACTGTACTAAATCTAAAATGCCTTGCATGTTGTCTACAAGGCGTAGTAGCTGTGGAGGTGGATGAGGCTCATGTCAAATGGTATTAATGTCGCGTGTGATGGCATCTATATTTCTCCTAATATTCTCCCTCAACTCTGCAGGTGGAGGTGGAGGTGGAGGTGGAAGGGGTGGAGGTGGAGGTGGAGGTGCATGTTGACCTAAAAGCTCCTCAATATCAAAATGATCCATGGGTATATAATCTGCAAATGTATATACAAACATGAAAATTGACAATTACTATATAATTTACATTTTACCTTACAAAGATCTTATTTAGACTTATAATTAAATGCAACATTTAATTTAGAAATATAAATTAAAAAACATAAGAGAGAGAGAGAGAGAGAGAGAGAGTATTAGTTCTTATTAGTAGGAATTAGGTATTTTTATGTCTTATTAATAATGTAAGGTCAAGGACTAGGTCCTAAGGGTCCTATTACGTCTTATTAGGTCTTAAGGGTGGAATATTATGTCTTATTATGTCTTATTAGGTCTTAATTGGTCCTAAATTAGGTCTTATTAGTATACATATTAGGTCTTAATAGGTCCTATTGGTCCTAATTGGTCTTAATAGATCATATTAGGTTTTAAGGTTCCTATTAGGTCTTATTAGTATGTTTTAGGTCTTATTAGGTCGTGTGTGTGTGTGTGTGTGTGTGTGTGTGTGTGAGAGAGAGAGAGAGAGAGAGAGAGAGTTTATTGTTTATTTTCTAGACCTAGGGTTTACGAATTTGTTTTCAGTTGTGTCTAGGTTTATATTTGTGTTTTCTACCTAGGGTTTACAATCTTGTTTCAGTTGTGTTTAGGTTTAGGTTTTGTTTTTCCACCTAGGGTTTCTTGTTTTAGTTGTGGTTAGGTTTAGGTTTAGGTTTTATTTTTCTACCTACGATTAAATAAGTTTTGAAAGTTTTGTTGTCTTCTACAATAATTTACAAATTAAAATAATTTATTTTAATCCTATTAAAAAAGACTTTAAACATTAAACAGTAAACATAATACATTTTTTAACATTAAACTAATTAAAAACAACAATAAATTATAATTTTAATGAAAAAATAATAAAAAACAATGATATGTATCTGGACTCGAAAAAACAAAAGCAAGTGGGTCAGTGGTAGCTCTCAAAATGGGCACCCATCTATAGAAAAATGTGATTCCATTTTGCAAGTTGTTAAAACGACTTGCAAAATGGTTTAAAAGAAAAATTAAATACTTTTACAAAACGGGCACCCATTTTGTAAAAAATGGGTGCCTGTTTTGGTCTAGGCACCCGAACCAAAATGGGTGCCTATTTTACATTTATGGCTCGGGCACCCATTTTATATTTACAGCTCGGGCGCTCGAAGCATAATAGGCACCCGTTTCTAAAAACACGGGTGCCCGTTTTGATTTGCCAATTTTTTTGGCCGCGGACTTCCACGGAATTGGCACCCAACTTCGTGCATGCACCCATACTACAATAGATAGTACTTGACACTAAAATTGATCAAGATACTCCTATACTTGATCAATTGGTCATTCTCATAGAAGCTATCACATCTCAGAATGTAGATTCTAAAAAAGGCAATTGAAGAAAGAGAAGAAAAGAAATTCCAATTCAAACTAGCAGAGAAAATCAGCTAAGAAGTGGCAGAGAACAAGGTGAAGCTGTCTGAAATTGTAAGTACATTGGACCCTATTATTTTAGAAGCTATAACCTTAATCCAAAAGTTATGCACTTTAGATCAACTCACTAAGGAGTATAGTGAGAAGATAGCACAAATGGATGTTGATCTACACACAAGTGCACAAGATCTCACTAACAGTGAAGATGCAATCAAATTGCACTATGAACAGCTAAAGAAAGCAAGAAAGCTGAGACAAGACTTTCAAGATGTAGAATCAAAGTTTAGAGATGAGGTAACCAAGTTCCAAGCTCTAATTTTACCCAATCTCACATTACTGCAGCAGCACATGACACTGGAAAGAACATTGGTTGCCACCCCAGAAATGTCTGTCCTAGACAACATTTATGATATGCATTCCAGAATTGCATTAGAGCACATGGCTCTGGAACACCTTAAAGAGAAATAGGAATAGATTATGGAAGATATGACAAACTCTCATTCCCACATTCTGGACAATCTATAAGTTACACATTTTTGCAAAAAGTTTGACAATTTGTAAGTTGTACGTCTTTGTCTTTAATATCAAAAAAGGGGGAATGATATGTTCATATATGCTCAAAATATGAACAATATAAGGTGAAAAGGAGAAATAAAGAAAGGCAAGTATAAGTATACATGTACATATATACTATAATGCATACAGTTAGGGGGAGTCATCTAAAGACAAGATATATACATGGTGTACATTCTAAACATTTTAGTATTCATCTACATATCAATTTTTGATACTAATGTCAAAGGGGGAGATTGAAGACATTATTTTTCCATTTGTATGCAAAAGGAAGAAAGTTTTGAACCTTCGGTAAACGTAAACCGAAAGACAGACTTTTAGGAATATTGAAAGTAGGGTAAATGCACAATAATCTGTCACCCCTGGGGACATTTCGGGGGTCAGATTATTGCCATACTCGGCTGAGTTATACTCAGCCGAGTACCTCTCGGCCGAGTCATAGTGGCTACCATGCGGCACCACGCAACGCTGAGTGGCGCTTGCGTGGCAGACCACTCTCGGCCGAGAGGTACTCGGCCGAGTATAACTCGGCCGAGTATAACTCGGCCGAGTATAACTCGGCCGAGTACTGTCATTGTTTTAAAAGACAAAAAATAGGCCGCTAGCCCCTCATTTGCACTTTGAGGGGCTAGAAGCAAGCGTGTGGGGCTGAATAGTGACTACTCGGCCGAGTATTAGGTAGGCCCCCCTGTTTTGTTTTTTTGTTTTTTTTTTGGTTTGTTTTAATGTTTTATTCTATTTATGCATATGTGTAAAATGATTTTTTTATGTAGCATTAGAATATAATTGTTTTTTTTTCATTTTCTTGAAATGAATTATTTTAGATTTTTTTAATGTAGCATGATAATATAATTATTTTTTTTTCATTTTCTAGAAATGAATTATTTTAGATTTTTTAATGTAGCATGATAATATAATTGTTTTTTTCTTCATTTTCTAGAAATGAATTTTTTTAGGTTGAATATAAATCTAAACATAAATGCAAACGCAAACTCAAATTCTGAAACATAAACACAAACACAAACTCAAATTCTGAAACATAAACGCAAACGCAAACGCAAACTCAAATTCAGAAACATTTAAACGCAATCCTAAACTCAAAATTCTGAAACATAAACGCAAACCCAAATCTTAAATTTTGTTCAACATTTATACTTGTAAACTTTAAATCAGGTAAAATCATATAATTTAACCATAAC
>MU225914.1:0-17853 GCA_018584345.1 Thuja plicata
TCTTCTTTTCTGCATTATCTTAATATTGTTTATTTCTCATATCTATCTAAACCCTAACACTTATATCTTTCTTCTAGGATATATTCTATCTTTATCTTTCATAGTACATATCTAGTGCCATTGAATTTATCAACCTTTAAAGGAGACGTAGAGGCCTAAGATTCTAGTCCTTCATGGATCTAAAAAACCCACTTAAAATAAAATCTCTCACTATACCAAATACTTTCAATGTTTAAAAATAAAGTGTCTCCCTCTACATAGAACTGATATTGGATTCCAAATGTAGTTAAACAAGCTAAATAAAGCTTGCAACAAACACTTTTACAATGTGATGCAAATATGCAAATACTATCTTATTAGTGGATTAATTATCATAAATTAGATGTGAAAGCACACATCATCCATATGAATAAAATTGGTAAACAATGATAAATCACATAACATTAAATTTACATGGATTAACCATTTTGAGAAAAAAATCTACCATCAAATAAAGAACAAAGAATAATTTAATCTTCAACAAGAATGTACATATGAAACATTATTGCTCTCCTTAATCTAATAATGTTTTGATAACATGTATGAACTTATATAATAATATAATGGAGCTAGTATCCCATCTCTCTAATTGATAGATAAATTAGAGAGAAATACTATAATTGTTTTTCTAAATTTTTTTATGTATCATGTAAATCCATGATAAAATGAAAAATTATCTTACACCCAATTTAAAAAGAATCTTCTAAGAATAGTAAAAGTAAATCCTAACAAGAAATTGATAGAAAATTTAATATCTATACTAATATAGATAACATACTTCATCTATAATTACTTCATATAGATCCCAAGGTAGGTGTCAAAATCCGTCACTGAATTCACAAGGGACCCACCAAAAACATGCAAGATATTCCAATACAAAACTATGGTACCAAGATTAAATTTTTTTCTAAATATACCAGCTTTGTAATTACCCCTACAAAATCCAACTCCTTCATGAATCTTATTACAACTAATATTCCAAGTCAAAAGGGAGCATATTAATAAAATATTATTGATATCTCTAAAAAATAATGGGAGTACAAGTACCCATTCCAATATTATTGGAGATACATAAAAAGAATATATTGTGATAGAAATAAAAAATGATATTATAACTTAAGTAAACTTAACATGTGCATATTTCTCCATTAATAACTAGTCAAGAAATAACCTTATTCACACTAACAATTGTACAATAAGAAATGGGGATTACTGGGGTTAATCCTATTTCCTATTGAAAATTAGGAAGAAAGATGATCCAATAGGATTGAATGGGATCAAGAGCTTAATTGGTATCAGGGATCCTTCTCTAATATGAATAGTTGATTAGGGGGGCATGATTGAATGATGCAAGATAGAGGACAAAATAGACAAAAGTGACACATTGTAGAATATACAATCGGAAAGAAAATAAACATCTCTCTATGGATTCCAGATGGAACCAAATGATTTCAATGACATGTGATTTTAGTTTGAAGTAGTTTTGGAGTGTATAGGTCACCTAGGATGACCTGTTCCTGAGAAGATGTCTCCTAGGTTGACTTGTTCCCGAGAATAAGTCACCTAGGCTCACCTATTCCCTGCATTTTTGACAATTCAAATTGCAGACTGTCCACGAGATCTTGAACTTCCCAGATCTGATCTGGTGCAAGCGTTTCTATACATAAAAAACAAGGAAATTATTGTGTAGAGAGGGGTTTTCCTTGGTCAAACCTTTGTTGAGGAATCCACCTTTGAAATGAAATGAAATATGTTTGAAAGGAAAGTATGCTGATATGAAATAGAGGATAGATCTAAATCATAAATTACCTTACCATGATGGAACAATGCTTCTTTGGATGTAATCACGAATGTTAATGCAATAGCTTTGAGTCCATAATAACCTAAAAGGAAATCATGAAAGACAAGCCTTGCACCATGAATGTTGTAGTTTGTCACAATGCTTGATGGAAAGAAGGAGAATGAGTTGAAGACTCAAATGAATGAATGCTTCAATTCTTCGATGTCTGTGGATGGATGCTTATGTGGTGCAGTCAAGGATGGATGGAACTCAAAGAGATCTGTCCAATCCTTGCAACATGAGTCACTCAACGGAAAAAACAACTCAAACAACAACAATAGATAGAGAGAATGCAAGATCAGTGGTTCACATTAATATAGATTCATGAAATTACATCGAATTGGCTAGCAACATGCATGCTTACATTCCATGCATATAAGCCTGATTATAGATATAATTATGAGAATATCTATAATTATAACCTTCAAGAGGTTATCTATCTAAAAGCTACTAAACTAGAGATCAATTATATCAATATATAGACGTTCACAACGCAAAACATTCAGCCAAGATCGATCACATTCTCCAAGGTAGGAAAACATAATACCAAATATAGGTCAAGACCCAAATAATAAGGATCTCCCTTAAATAGATGAAACATGATGTGTGATCCTAAATATGTATCATCCACAAACCCATGAACATTGAATGATATGCCAAGAAGGTACGCAATCCAAGGAAAAGTTTCATGAGATTAGAAAACTCCATCAGGCCATGAAACGTGAAGAACAAATAGGGCCAGGACAAAATTCAAGAAATCTCCATCTAAAAGGAACAAATCAAGGTGTGAACCTAGATGATGATACAAATTAATGTGAAGAACATGCCATGAGGTGCACAACTGAAGATAAGCCAAATCAAAGGAACACCACTGAAAATACAAAGACTGGAAAATAGGACAATTGAAAATAGAAATATTTTGGGTTGAAACAAGATTGCCAAAGAACCCAAGATGCTCTTGCATCAGAAAATTGAGGTTATTGAAAAGTGAGCCTCTCACTTTTCTGGGGCTAAAGGAAAACCAAGATGATTAACCTCAGCCTGAGAAATTCATGGAGAATCTTCAACTAGTCTATCTTTCCACTTGACAAGATATTCTTTATACTATTTACCTCTAGTGCTTCTGCCATTCTGCTATCCAAAATCTCTACAATATGCTCCATCTCCTTCTTAGGATACTGTTGTTCCACATCTAATCTACTGTCATCATTGAAATCTGTCTCATGATACTCATATAAATCTGCAACATTGAATATAGGCGATATGTCTATGTTAGCTAGTAACTCAACTTCAAATGCATTTCTTGAATCAAATCTCTTTATGATCTTACAAGGTCCAAAATTCCTCATCTTTATCTTACTATATGTCCCAACCAGAAATTTACCCTTCTTCAAATATACCATCACTTCATCTCCTAATTTTAATTCCTTATGTCTTCTGTTCACTTCTTTTCTCTCCTTGTACTTCTGATTCATATCCTCCAAATGCTCTTTCACTTGATCATGTAATGACTTGATGTGATCTACAAATATCTCTGGTTCTAGAATTCTCTTAACTTCATGACTGATATCTCTCAACTCTGATACTCCTTTAGGATTTATCCAAGTAACTATCTCAATTGATGTCTTCCTTGTACTCCTATTCACTAAACTATTATATGCAAACTCTGCTTGTGCCAGAACTAAATCCCAATTTTAAGTCTTTTCTCCAACCAAACACCTTAACAAGTTTCCCAAACTCCTATTTACTACCTCTGTTTGTTCATTAGTCTATTGATGAAATGTATAACTAAACTTCAAATCAATCTTGATCTTCCTCCAAAGTGTTTTCCAAAAGTAACCAAAAAACTTACTATCTATATCTGAAACTATACTCTTAGGTAACCCATGCAATCTCACAATCTCTCTGAAAAAAATTATGTTACATGTACTGCATCAGTAGTCTTCTTACAAGGCATGAAATGAACCATCTTAGAAAATCTATCCACTACCACAAATATAAAATCATTACCTCTTTGTGTCTTTGATAACCCAAGTACAAAATCCATGCTAATGTCTTCCCAAATTCTCTCTGGTACTGTCAAAGGTGTATACAATCCAGTATTTTGACTACTTCCCTTTGCAATTCGACAAATTCTACAACTCTAAACAAATTTTCTAATATCCTTATGAATTTGAGGCCAAAAATAATTCTTACTCACCAAAGCCACTGTCTTATCAATACCAAAGTGTCCAACTAATCCTCCACAATGCTTTTCCTTAATTAAATTATCCCTCATAGAACTTCTAGGTATACACAACTGAATTCCTTTGAATAACATAGCTTCCTAAATGAAATAATCCAACCATTTACTTCGGTCAACAATAAAAGGTGCTCTGCAAGATTTCCAAGGTTTTGCAAAATCAGGGTCTTCCTCATACAAAGTCTTTAACTCATCAAATTCCAACACCTCAAATCTCATCTCTGTCGATAAATCCCTTCTTCTATTCAAAGCATCATCAAATTTATTTAATTTACCACTCCTATTCTTCAACAAAAATGTGTAATTCTGTAAGAACTCAGCTCATCTCATATGTCTCTGATTCAACTTATCTTGACTATTCAATTATTGTAATGATTGATGATCGATAAACAACACAAACTCCTTTGGCAATAGATAATGTCTCCACTTCTTCAAAGATTGAATTATGGCATAGAATTCCTAATCATAAATTGAATATTTTCTCTTTGTATCATTCAACTTCTCACTAAAATAAGCAATAGGTCTACCATCTTGAGTTAACAATGCTCCAATTACATTCCCACTTGCATCACAGTCCACTTGAAATACTTTATTAAAATTTGGCAAAGCTAACACATGTTGTTTGGTTACCTTTTGTTTCAACAATTCAAAACTCTTATTTGCGCCATGTGTGCACTTGAATTATTTTCTTTCTCCTCTCATTCTCTCAGTCATAGGACTACAAACCAAACTTAAATTCCAAACAAACTTTCAGTACAAAATAACCAATCCATGAAATGACCTTACTTCTGCAACACTGTTTTAAACCATTCATCAATTGCTTTAAACTTCCTAGGATCCATCAAAAAATATAATAAATCCTAAATACACTATCTCTTCCTTCATAAAAGAATACTTCTTAATATTTATCAACATTTTTTCTTCCCTCAATCTCTGCAATACTGGGCTCAGATGTAACAGATGATCCTCCTTGGTTTTATTGAAAATCAGAATGTCATCAAGGTAAACAATCACAAACTTACCCAAGAATTTCTTCAATACCTCATTCATCAGCCTCATGAAAGTACTTGGTGCATTATTCAATCCAAAAGGCATCACCAGCCATTCATACAATCCTTAATTTGTCTTGAACATTGTCTTCCACTCATCACCCTCTTGGATTATGATACGATGATAAACACTCTTTAAATCAATATTTGTGAAATACCTTTCTCCACTCAAGCAATCCATTATATCATCCATCCAAGAAAAAAGAAACCTATACTTCACTGTAATCTTATTAATGACTCTAGAATCAGTACACATCCTCCATTCCCCATTCTTCTTAGGTGCTAATACTGTAGGTACTACACAAGGAGTCAAGCTTTCTCTGATTAAAACTTTCTTCAATAATTCTTGCAATTGTCTATTCAGTTCTTCATTCTTTGTAGGTGTCATTCAATGGGCTTATTTATTTGGAAAATTAGCTCCAGGGATTAGATCCATACAATGACTAATACTTCTCATAGGTGGTAATCCGCTAGGCACATTATGTGAGATTACATCTTCATACTTAATCAACAATTCTGTTACTTCCTTAGGTTGTTCTTCTTCGGATTCCAAATCAGAATTCTTAGGAATCAAAGCATTACACATACTATCACTTCTCAAACCATCCAAGAATTTCCTTCCTTCAACCAAAAAAATTCTAACACTGGTACAATTCTCATTCTTAGGAGTCTATCAAACGCAACAATAGTTGCTTCATCCCATTTGCAACAATAGTATACTTATTCTTTCTACCATCATGTAATGCTTGTCTATCATACTACCATGGTCTACCCAAAAAGATATGACACACATTCATAGACGTAATATCACAAGAAATTCATCATGATAAGATCCTATCTTCAATTTTGTTAGAATAACTGAGAGGGGTGGGGTGAATTAATTAGACTCAGTGCCCTCAAAAAATTATCCTATAGTCCCAAATTCCTCCATATGTATAACAAAAAAAATTCAATCATATAAAACTCAGCTTGGTGAAAATGTATTCTGTAAACTTAAACTTTCATCAATAGTGTTTACCGAGTGTCAGTAAATTAATACTGTGATTACCGATCTAGGTCAATAAAATAAAGTGTAAAGTAAAATAAAAATCCACAACATTCATACACATTGACACAGATTTTTAATGTGGAAGCCATGCTAAGGGAAAAACCACCTGGGACCGGTAACGTAAAATATTTTCACTCTTCTAAAGTGAGCTCGGTGAGGAGCCAACCCTGTTAAAGGTTACAATGCACACTGTTAAATATGACCTTGTTAGAGGATTTAAAAATAATAGTTCTCTCTTGACCAAGAATTCACTATGGGGTCAACAAGAAAACAATCAACATTCTCTAAAGTTATAATAAGGATTTACTATCCCACTTGGTTAAGAGATTTATCTGTAACAATGGTTAAACTGATACAATAATGATCTGATTCAAATACAACTCTGATTTGAAGATATTCAAATCTATTCTAAGTACATAATACCTCTGATCAATTTGTTCACTTCAGTTCATATCATACTTGTTCTGCTCAGTAAACCTCTTTCCTTTTTTTTCTCGACGATGTCTGCATAAATGCTCAGTTCTCTCTTTAACCAGTTTGATCAGTCATGCGTCAAATTCACATGTATGCTTCAACATCTATCAATACTTGCACGATTCAGAAATGAATCTCTTGTCTCGTATATAGACATCACGTATCATTTAATTTTCATCCTTTAGATCTTTCCTCTTAATCTCCATCATTCATTTTCCCACTTGATCCTTCCTTGGTAGTTATGTTAAAAACATGTTTCAATCTCTGTCGTCTGATCTTCTTTGAATTTTCATAACAAACTTTATCTTTTACCTCAGAATAATCAATTTCCAGATCAACATCCAAGTCGGCCTTAATTAAAATTAATTTCTCAATCTTAGTATTAACTGTGTTGTGTCACCAATCCCTTACTCGGTTATCATAGTTGCTCGGTATACACTGCATTTTGCTCGGTTATTTTTGTCACTCGGTGTATACAGAACTCTTCATTTTATCGACCACATAAACATTGTTTGTTTGAGATCTTGAATACATAACAAATGTTTTTCATCATAATAACACTCAAATAAGTTCACATCAATGACAATACATTAACTAATAATGTTTATCATCACTTCTGCAACTCGGTTGAATATCAACAAATGAATTCAAACATATAATCAGTTGTAGTTCATCAATCTCTCAATTTGGCATTGATGGCAAAACAATATGAAATATGTAGTTGCCATACAACAAATACCAAAATTTTATGCTACAACTACAACAATTCTTTAGCTCTCCCTAGCTTGAATATAATATATGTCAGTATAAAGAAAAATAGTCATTGCTCTCCTTTTCTCTTTTCTCTTTTTTCCCTTTATTGGATAGATATTTCATGAATCTCTCCTTGATATTTCATTGATATATCTCTCCCTTAGATGGATATATATTTCATTGATCATTTTCTCTACCTTTGACAACAATGCCAAAAAAGAAAAATATGCAACTCTTCAGTAGCCAAATAAAACATCTCTAATTTTCGGTGTAGTAGGTACCTTTCAGTGTATGGCTATCTCTGTGTTGGTCTAGTTCATCTTTGCATCAACATGATTGATATTCTAATTTCATGTAGGTTGATGCAACCTCCTAATATGCTTAGTTACCAATAGATAAGAGACAAACCCCTAGTCTACCTCTCAAGTACTCAAATGTATCCTTCGGTAATGGTTTTGTGAATATGTATGCAAGTTGTTCTTTTGATTATACATATTCCAGTATTACTTGTTTATCTTGTACTTCCCCCTCAAGTAGTGATACTTTATAGATATGTGCTTTGTCTTTGGATGCATCACCGGATTCTTTGAAATATAGCACTTGTATTATCACAATAAATCATCACTAGTCCGGTGATTTTCTCATTCAGTCCTTTCAGTAATTATTTTATCCATTCCAATATAGAAAAATTTGCAGCAGCAACAACATACTCTGCTTCTGCAGTTGACTGAGATATGCATCCTTGCTTCTTGCTAATCCAAGTAACTAGTCTTTCTCCAATAAAGAATGCTCCACCAGTAGTACTTTTTCTGTCATCTATATTCCTAGCCCAATCAACATCAATATAGATTTTCAATTCAAATTTTCCTTCTCTTTTATACCATAGACCACAATCCTCCGTATTCTTCAAATATCTAAAAATTCTTTTTACAAAGGTCATATGTGAATCTCTAGGGGTTAGTAGAAAATCTTGCAACTATTCCAACTGCATGTGCTATGTCAGGTCTTGTGTGAACAACATACATTAACTTACCAATCATAGATCTATACAAGGTTTGATTTACCTCTGGTGTCTTGTCTTCTATTGTCAGTTTACATCCTGTCACCATAGGTGTTCCGACTGGTTTTGATTCCTCCATTTTGAATATCTTTAGTACTTCCTTGATGTATTTTGATTGAGTAATATAGATACCTGTAGTTTGTTGTAAAATTTTCAATCCTAGAAAAAATATGATCTGACCAAACATCGACATCTCAAATTCTTTCCTCATTTCATTAGCAAATGAAGTGCATAAGTTATCATTACCTCCAAATATGATATCATCAACAAATATTTCAACAATAAGTGTCTTATCATCATTTCCTCCTTTTAAATACAAATTGATGTTATCACTTGTTCTAATAAATCTAATACTTATTAGATATGAATGCAATCTTTCATACCATGCTCTTGGTGCTTGCTTTAGTCCATATAAAGCTTTGTATAACTTACATACCATGTGTGTCTGATCAGGATCAACAAATTCCTAAGGTTGTTCAATGTATGCCTCCTCTTCCAGTATTCCATTCAAAAATGCAGACTTCACATCCATTTGATGTACCTTGAATCCTTTATATGCAGTGTATGAAAGTAGTATTCTTACTCCTTCAAGTCTAGCAACTGGTGCAAAAGTTTCTCCATAGTCAATTCCTTCTTCTTGTGCATACCCTTTGCAAACCAATCTTGCTTTATTTATGATTACATTCCCATCTTCATTCAGTTTGTTTTTGAAGATCCATTTGGTGCCAATGATATTTTTATCACTCGGTCTCGGTACTAATGTCCATGTATTATTTTTCTGTATCTACTCAATTTTCTCATTCATGGCACTAAACCATTCTTCATTTTATAATGCATCTCTAACATTCTTAGGCTCAAATTCACAAATTAAAAAAGTATCATCTCTGAACTTACTTCTTGTCAATATGCTTGCTCTTTTATCTCCAATGATCTGATCCTGTGGATGGTGTCTTCTTACATATCTAGCAAGTATAGGTTCAGTTCTTGGTCCTTCAATATCTTCTTTTGTATCTATATTGTCTTCTGGTTCATGATCTTCTATTTCAGCATTTTCCTGATTCTCAGTCTGTGCTACCTGCTTCTCGGTGACATTAATCTGTTTCCTGATAACATTACCCTATTACTCAGTAATGCTAGGCATCTGCATCAGTATATTATCAAGTTCTTCCCAGTAAACAAATATAATTTAATCTTTAGGCTCTCTCATGTTGTCCTCATCATTTAGCTCAAAAAATTCATCAACTTTCACATTTGCACTCTCAATGATTTTGTTAGTTGCATTGTTCAAACATTTGTAAGCTTTACTCCTAGTAGAATATTCAAGAAATATTCCTTCATCACTTTTCGAATAAAATTTTCCATTTTTCTCATATTTCAGAATATAACACCTACTACCAAATATTCTAAAATAACTTACGTTCAGTGTATACCCATACCATAACTCATAAGGTGTTTTGTATGACTATTTCTTTTTTTGTACTCGGTTCAGTTTGTAAACTGCTGTGCTAAGTGCTTCTCTCTAGTATGTTTGTGAAACTCCTTTCTCAATCATCAATGTCCTAGCACAATCAACAATTGATCCATTCCTTCTTTCAACAATCTCATTCTGCTATGATGTCCTCAGTATAGAAACCTATCTTTTGATTCCATACTCATTAAAAAAGTTAGTGGTGCGGGAGCACCTTGACCCTAAGCATTGTGATAGGTTTTATAATATGCCATCATTTAGACTTTTCTAACACCATGTCTAAGAAATTGTTAAAGTGCTTGAATATGCACTATAATGTATTTAAAAATAGATTACATGACATTGTAACCAAAAATGGTAATGAGATTACCATGAGTCATTAAGGAGATAGATGGTTTGTGTAACTATCATGATTTTCCATTATTAGACAACATTATGTGAGCATGTGTAAGGGGATGGTTTTTATAACTAACCCAAGAATCTCAATGAAGAGATTGATCTCAATAAAGTGAGAAAGAATGTAACCGAATATGAGAGAGTAGAAAGACTATGAGAGATAGTTAGAGAGGGAACACAAAAAGGGTAGACAAAGGAGTCGGCTCTTTGGCCTTCATCCAAAGAGCCGTGCATGTGATATGCATTTGTAATTCAGAGTAATTCAAGTTTTTGAAGTTCTTTTAGATGTGTTTAAGTTCTCGTCGTCTCTCTCTTTATTGTCTATGTTCATTGATTTCAATTTTTGAGGTTTAATGGATGATTCAGTTGTTATTATATTGGTTTCAATATCTATTGTGAATAATATAATAGTGGTATGAATCGGGTCTGGTCATTGTTTCAGTTCCTTGGATACGGTTACAGATTTCCATTGTTTATGTTTCGATTCTTCCACAATCCCGATTTGGGATGATAAAGTTGGTTGTATTTGGCAAGAGTTTATTAATTACTGGTGTATTGTGTTTAAAATAGTTTCCAAGAACCATTACAACCTATTCTTATTGGGTTCAAATCTTGAGACAGTGAGTGGTTTTCAAAGAACCATTATACTAAGTTAGGATGAGTGACATGCAATAAAATTGGGATCCATTGGGGTGAGATAGACCTAGATTTCACAGTCATTTGAGAATAACCGAGAGTGATAAAGAGGTGGTCAATCATTACCGGGATCATGACAGTCAACAGAACCCGCGAGCACTATGTTTACAACAAGGTGGTGATTCTCCTTATACTTGGTGTTTGCAATCAGAGAAAGGTGGCGGCCCATGTTGCAATAGGTCCGTAGGATGATGGAGAATCCAATTACATCCTATGAAGAATAGTGGTTATCAAGTATCGATATAGAGTGAATATCCGACACGCCATGTAATAATGAACCAAGGTGACGAGTTTGATATGGCCAGTTAAGAAGAGGAAGATTCTCTCTTGTTGGTTGGTGACCCAAGAGAGAATCGATAATCGATAATCGATAATTAGTGATCGATTTGAAAAGATGATGAACGTCTTTTGTATACGTATATGATAATGGCATGAAAATATTATGTGAAATCTCGATGGAGATTCAGGAAAATGAATGGGTCAATGCAGAGAATGCCGAGTTTACAGAGCGAAGTAGTTTCTCTCCGCATCAGTTAGTGAACTCACCAGAAATAAATTCACCTCCTCTATTAGATCTCAAACACTTCAGATCTCTATCAGTTTCTTTTTCCACTTTATCTTTATACCACTTAAACATCTTAAATGCTTCAAATTTTTCTTTTAGGAACATGACAGTCATCATCCTAGAATAGTGACCGACAAACAAAATGAAATATCTGTCTCCTTAATAGCTCTGTGTTCTCATTGGTCGATATAGGTCTTGTTGGTTTCTTTTTATGTTGCAATAAAAACAACAATAACCTCTTCTTCCTATGACTATTTTATAGAGGAGCCACCTCCAAATATTTGTTTATGCAAGAAAAGGACCAACTAACAAGCACTCTAACCAATACTTCTACTATTTAGGTCCTGCTACACCAAGGGGGGATACCTTACAATATCTTCTGATATTTCTTATATGGTATTATCAAGCAGTAATCTCACAATGACTCAACATAACTGAGAGATACTAGATAATTGGCTAATTACCCATTGAACATCAACCATGTAATGGAGCATGAGATATGAATTTACAACAAACTTGCACAAATGTAAACTTAATGGATTTTAATGTTTGTTTATAGGAAAACACAACCAATATGCAACTAGATATGCAATAATACATAACTTTTTAGCTTTAGATCAGTGCTTTATCCATTGGGCTACACTCTGACTCAGATACAATATGCTGAAATTAATATTCATCAAAGATTCTTGATCATAAAACAATTATCCCAAACCCCTACTACTAATAGAATCCTAGCATGTGTCAGATGAATCTATGCATTAATTAGAGCCTATTTTAATCTGATCCTAGATCAGAACTCTCAAATAAGTACATAAACATAGAGAAAGACTATGCTAATGAATCAGAGCCTAATTTAATCTGATCCTAGATCAGAACTCTCAAAAAAGTACATAAACATAGAGAAAGACTATGCTAATGAATCAGAAAATTCATAACTCATAAGACACATAACATAAGAAAGATTGGAATCAGAGCTTTGTATTAAATTCAAAGAATCATATTAAAAAAAGTACTCAGAGACAACCTCTTCAATAACTTGCAAAAGATCTCTCAGCTTTATTTCTGATTTCTTACAACTGTCTAGTACAAACTACACTATATTCCCCCTTTGACTGAAACTTTACAAATTGTTTAAAATCCAAAATATTCCAGCCTTGTCCAATGATATTGGGAATCCTTTTATAGAATATGATTGCAACAAGCTACAAATCATTTGGAATAAGGAAAAAATAAATGACTCAGTAAAAAGGAAAAATAGCTAATGGAGTGATAACCACTTTTGTTACAATAAATATTTAACATATTTTATCTCCTGACTGCTTGGTACTTGTAACTTCTTCAAAGTTGTTCGGAAGCAGCCACCTGGAGTCTGTTGTCTTTGATATTGGTGATGTAGGATCTTTATCTTTTCCTATTTCATCCAATCTATTGAGCCTCATTGTCCTCTTGCATATTGTCACCTTCTTCTGGATCAACTATAGTGTACTTGTCCTTCCAGGAGGTATACACCTCATCACTTGGCCAAGCGAAGCTAATGACTTCATATTCTTTTCTATTAATCTCACTCCAATTGACACTTGCCTTCTCAATCTCTTCTGACCAAAATTCAAAAAATGCCTTGGCTTTATCGATTATTTCAATAGTTTGAACAAACAATAGTTCCAGAGTAATAATGCTATTGGTTCTTACTGCCAACGCCTCATTCATTTTTCTGTGCCATAGTGCTTCATTTTTTATATTACCAGTCTTCTTAAAAATATTGGGAAACATCTCATATTGGTCCTTTGAATATTCCTTTCTCAAAGCCATTATCTTCCTAATGATGATGCTCCTTCTTATGTCCATGTCTATCAGTAATTTGACACATTTATAAGTACCAATCAAGACAATGTCAATGTTGTTTTCTTCTTTGCATGTGGTATGAAAGAATTTCAATTCTCCTCTTTTTCCCTTTTATATATACACCATTTGATCGCAATTGTCCTTATCTGCATTGCACTCATTCAATATACTAACAATTTTCTTCCCCTATGAATAAATGGTAGTACAAACTAATTCATGAGTGCAATGCCTGAGGGTGTTATGTATCTTGTCAGCATATTTTTGTTTTACCGATGCCTCTGCTTCTTTAAATGCTGTAGACTGTTCAACCCATTCCTTCTTTGATTGTTCCAACTCGGTTCTTTAAGCAATTAATCTTTCTTTCTCTTGCTCCAATTCTTCTCGTGTGGTGGGACTTGGTGGTGTAGGGGAAGGAGGGTAAGTTATGATTGGGCTTGATGATGATGGTTGGTGAGGATCTTGTGTGATCGTCCTTTGGGGTACAAACTGAACTGTTTTCTTACCTTCAAGGAAGGCAATATTTTTGTCCTTTTCAATGGACTTTATCATCTCATCATTACAAGCCTTCATGACTACCTCATACTATTCCCTCAGGATCTTGAGTGCATCCTCTTGTTTCTCAGCTACCTTTAAGCTCAATTTTTCTATTTCTAGAGTGAGGCTAGCTGCTTCAACCCCTGAGGTTTCTAATACTCTTCTCACTATGAGGCTACCTACATGTTCAACATAATCACCTTCACCAGATACCTTATGGCTCTTCCTATTTATATGCCATATAACAAGGGATGCATGATCTTCACTAAATTTTACTCCCTTAGATGCTTGTCTTACCTTTGTCTCAGTAGTATGGATAGTTTGGGTCTCCTTTCTCACAACATAAAAAATAATAGAATCTGCAAGATCCCACTCTAGAAGTATCAATACTCCTTCCTTCTTAACCAATGCCCTTCCTTCTTTAGGAGTTAAATTCTCAAATCTAGATATCATCTCTTGTTTTATTTCATTTTCAATCTCTTCTTCACTCCTTGTAGGTTGTTCCTTATGTTTTTGTTGGCACTTCTCTTTAATTCATTCATGCGGGTTCTCCATAAGAATTGTAAGAATGCCCTAGCCTTGATAAAAATTGTCATCAGAGAGAAACTTATCACTGGCTTGTTGTGTTAAGGGATCCAATTCCTTACCAACATATTCTACCAGAGTTAGATCCAGTGAAGCATGATTTGGAACTTCAGGCACCCCTTCTTGTAATTCTTGGGCTGTGACAAATATTTGTACTCTATCTCCCATTTGTAACAATTGTCCTGCTACTACTTGCTCATCAATACAGAGTGGAGATTGGGAAGGAGAGTATACATTTTCCTATTGTTGTTGTTGTTCTCCTTCTATCCTTTTCCTTTTTGGGGATGACAATGATTGAGTGTTTGGGTCTAATGGCCTTTTCCCCTTTGGACCCAGGGTCTTCTCAGCTTGTGGCAAGACTGTACTATACCCTCTCCTTTTGTACACCATATATTTCCCTGGGGGGACATTTCTAATAGGAACTATCATGCTCATCATTGCTTTGGCTCTTTCTAGTTATGCTTGTAAGACGTTATCCCTTTTTTGATTTAGTTCCTGCATGATGTCTTCAAACAACTTTAGGAAAGTTGAATTGATGGTTCAGTACTAGGCATCTTGTTTTCTCCCAGAACATATATTTAATGAAAGCTTCCAGATCAGCGCATCTTGATATTGCAGTATTCAAATGATAAGGGGCCATATATCTATCTAGGTGTTTCCACCCTCCCTTTGTAATAATGAATTGATGGGCTACTGTGATTGTGGGAAAAATAGTTCCTTTCCCTCTTCCTGTTAGTGCTTCCTCCTGCAAGCCTCCAATCTGCCTTATTATTTCTGCCAACCCTAACTTAATAGGTACCCTGTAAGGTAGTATATTAGGGACTCCCCTGAAGCCATAAATTCTTAATACTGTTGATACTAGGTAAAGAATAACATCTCCCCAATTATGAACTATTTTTAATTCTTGACTATACTCCTTAGGCCTCAAGAGCTGTAAAAGTGTCATAGGCATTCTAGGATCATCAGTCAGCAATAATGCCCTAATTATGGAAAAAAAACATCTGTCAAAAGTGATATAACTTGCTTCTTTGTTATCCCATGACATGTCTGCATTCCATAACTATACTGGCATATCCTCATCATCTTTAACTTTTGTTAATTCCATCTCCTTCTCAAAGTAATCTGCCCCTTTGAACAAAAACATGTGCATCAACAGGGAATACCATACAAAAGGCTTAGTCACTTTTTTGTCCTGGATGCCTATCAAATCTTCATGTATTAAGTTTGGAACATATGGAGAAAAATAAAAAATTATTGCCAAATGAGGATGCAAAATCTGTACCATCATGAACATATAGTGGATGGACATTTCTTTTTCTTCATCATCACCATAGATTTGACACAAAGCCCTATATACTCCTCTGACCTTTGGGGTAAAGTAACCCAATTTGAAAGGTTCCTTGGTATTTGACCCTACCATGATCAAATCCCCAATTTTGTTAAAATATTACTTTAAGGGTTCACTTCTCAATTAATCCCTCTGGGCTTGATACACTTCTATAAACTCTTTGAAATCAATTTTTTCCATAGGGGTATCCTCATCACTCAGCTTAAAGACTTCCCTGATTTACTCTGCAATTATACTGACCATAATGTGTCCATCCTTATCTCTGACCACCCTAGATATTTTGTCATATTTTTTCAGATATTTGCATAAGCATGTCTATATCCATGAAAATCCCAAGCACCACTAATTTGCCCACATCAAATTGCCACACATTACTATTTAGAGAAAAGGCATTTCTCTGTCCGAAAACTACTTTGAACAAGGCCAAACAAGTCATTCCTATATTTACATCTCTAGCCCACTGTCCCAAATCATATAAACCTTCACCAATTTTTAAACATGGACTCTTAGGGACCATTTATTTAATTTTTGTTGAATCATTGGTTGACCTAGTTAATTGCTACAACAGGTCATCATAGACATTTCTTTCTTTGTAATCCATTTTGCCCTTAAGTTCTCTCCTAGGTGACATCTTGAATTTAGGATTTTTATAAATCTAATGATTCAACAATTTTGATAACAAAATCCAGTGACTGCAAGCCCTAATATTTCTTCATACTTTAGAATTCAGAAAGACTTGCATCATAAATTTATCCATTTTGCAAACAACTTTGGGAGTTAGAAGGTGATCACCGCAGCTTTGTTTCGCTCCACAAAATTGACAATTACGCTAAGTAAGAATTGAATGATTGATCACATAGAAATACCATCACTTCTGAACATTAAATACTTAATGTGGAAAACACACATTCGCCATTACTTCATCTGAGTTCAAAATCTCACAGCCAACGTTTCAGAATTGCTAAATTAACTCCTTTGAAACACGACCATCGATCCTGACAACTTTTCTTCGCATCAGATGGCTAACAGAAAATATTTTACAATATTCATCTCTTCAAACACATGTCACAATGATGCATTCCTTCTAAGATTATACTTTAGGCATTTTCAATCTGAGGCTTTATGCCCACCGTTATATCTTTCTGAAGATGCTAGAACTTTATCTTACTTTATGCTGATAGAGGGTCCTAGCACTTAGGACATGCGTCATCATGACATATTCCCTTAATGGTTATAGATCGATCACTTTATTCTCAGGGCTTTATGCCATCCGTCTGATCTTTTATGATGCTTACTTCCTTTAACCAACTTTATAACCCACGACTTTGATCTGCAGGGACATGTGGCAGTGTATGCACCCTAAAATGGTCGCCTAGACTTTGGGTCCCCATTTCTCAATTTATCTAATCCCTGAATCAATATTTTCAAATATCAACAATATCAATTATATCAATTTCCTTGATCAAATCATAATCAATTCAATATTTCCTAAGGTTTGAGGCTTATTTAATTTAAAAGAGAAAAAATAAAAATAAAAATATTATTTAATTAAGAGAACATGCTCTCTTTGAATTAATTAAAAATCTCTTTTAATTAAATAATAAAATCACTTTATCCTAAGCCTTTATTTAATTAAAAGGAATTTCCTCCTCTTTTATTTAAATAAAAAATCCCCACTTTTCTTTTTATCCTATGTTGCACAAATAAAACATTATTCTTATTTTATAAAAAGTAAAAAAGCACTTTTTGTCTTATGTGGGACATAAAAGTCAACTCCTATTTTTCTATTGAAGGATATTTGTGCACAAGGATCAAGCTTCCATTTTTCTCCACCCTTGATTAAGACTTTTACCTCTTAATCTCAATGGTCCATTTCATCTCATTTCTTATAAAAGGAGAGCTCTCTCCTTC
>MU225914.1:46798-84774 GCA_018584345.1 Thuja plicata
CTTTTTCATTTTATTTGCAAAGTGTGGAATACTCTGGGAAACCCTCACTAAATTGAATCTCCGGGAGAAATGAGTTGAAGTAACCAGCTATCCCCCTCGAAAACAGTCACCTCTCCCAACCGAGCCCCGCACCGTCATGACTCGACACCCAAGTGCTTGAAGGCTCGGAGGATTTATTTCCCCCAGATAGTCATTATAGGCGGAGTTGGCTGATTTCTCCGAAACCCGGTGAAAACTTATGACTGTTGGCGGACCCGGTCAGCAAAACCCCGTCAACAGAATGTTCTTGAGAAATCATGTTATGAATTCAAGTTGCACCCGTATAAATCTATGGAAGATGAAATTGAAGGCACATCTTCCCATGTGCCACATGAAGTTTTGTATGTATAAGATATTCATGCTTACATTCATTGTAAATTGGAAGAATTGGGAGATTACAAAATTTATGAGCAGTATGATTCTCTCTATGTTGATGGTGTATTGAAAGCTTAATTTTAGAAGGTAAACCAGATTGACCTAGTGTAGTTCAAGGACTTTGTATTATTTGATGTAACTGAGTGGATCAAGATAGTGATTAACAAAATTCATGATCAATTATTTTGGCTCGGTAATAAACCTATAAAGATTATGAAGGAACTTATTCATGAGGTTACAAGATTCAACAATGTTGGTGAAGCTCCTAATATGAAATCTTTGAAGAAAGATATTGTGGAAAGTTTAACTCAATCTAAATGGGATAGGAGAGCGATGACTGTAAATAACATTATTCAACCAGATGTGAGATTCACCTCGAAGATTCTTGACTAAAAAGTATATCACAACAATAGATTGAATTCTATTTCACTTATAATCATTCACATTGCTTATCGCATCTGACGGAGGACACAAAGTTTGATAATTGTGAGATTTTGAGGAAGCAACTTCTGGAGAATTTGGAAAAGATCAAGAAGGATAAATCATAGACATTAAAGTATGGTTCTTTGATATTTCACATGTCCTTTTATCTGATGAACCACTTTCCTGGAATTTTAAACATTACATGGCTAAAGAACATCCCTGCAACACTTCAAATTTCTAGTTTTTGTCAAATGCAGAAGAAGGATGATGTAGATAAATTGATTTATTGTCATTTCAAGATGTTCCAGAAGAAAATATAGGAAAAAGAGAGGATAAAGAAGGATCTTGTTGAAAAGTACATTGATTCAGTATGCTTTATGGTGAAAATAAATCAATGTTGTATGGAAGCAGTGGAACATACAACAATGTGGATACAACCACTGGTTTATGAGGTAATGAGGAACACAATTTTACTACTAAGATGGGGGGGGGGAATTAGTATTAATAAGTCTTAATCAATTTCAAACTTTAATCCTTTAATCAACAATTACTAATTTTATGAAATCATTAAAAGATAAGCACCACAAAACAATAAACCAACACAAGTATGTGATGTGAAAACCCAATGCAGAAGAAAACCATGATGAGAAGGGAGAAAAACACGATGGAAATTGCTACTAGGATCTACTATCCTAATCCATCCTCATGAATCCCTAACCAATTACAACTTTAAGGGCTTCAACCCTAAGGAGCAACAACCACTACTTAGAGAAACAACTCCTTTCAAAACTGAGTACCTACTCAAGACTGCAAGTACCAACTCAATGAGCATCAACTCAATTATAATTACAATGTTTGAATGTTTTGAAGACCAGTTATACTTAAATGATAGTTCTAATAAATTCAAGTGTTGATAATTAATTTAAGTATACTTCTAAACAAGTATCACAATCTGAGATATAAAACTTCCTTGCAGACTATAGTTCATACATATGACAATGACTATCTCAATCTGAATCTTAAGAAGAAACTTTAAGAAGATCTGACAAATACTTTCAAGTTAAGAATATTCTGATAATATTTGATCTACACCGATTGTAAGCACATTAAATCAAATAATAATGCCAGTGGTACTAAATATTTTATTTCCAGATTCTGCTATTCATACCGACCTCTACATTGGTTCACATATACATACTCTCTGCATCAACTGACTGCTTCTGCATATAGTCTATCTTTTCTTCAAGGAATATACATTTCTATGAATGTTTAAGCAATCATTTATATCTTCTCTGAGATGATATATTTCTATATTAAATCTCTCTCAAATATCATGTTCGAATCTGCACTTTGACTATCTTTTCCCTTGGAATAATGACTGATTTTTCTTCAATACTCACATACTCTTTCATTGAATGAACAAGCATTAATATAGATTAAAATCTGAGTGGCTCTAATAGTTTAAAAAAATTCCTCCAACCACAAAATTTTAACAAGATTAGTAATTATATTTGTTATTGACTTTAAAGGCTATGACTTGACACTTAACTTATCAGCCTGGTACACAGGTATGTAGCTTAAACCAAAGAAAGGACAACTTCGCTAATAAGATTTTTCAAACCAATAAACAACAACTTTATACTTGATGTGGCAACTATTTTGAGACTAGTTATTTATCAAACTGCTCATTCACCAAATTTGGTTTGTCCTGTATATGTATCATTTTTTTGCTTGCACGAACCAATATTGGTGCCCGCAAACTTGTTTGAACTCTGTATTAATAATATGTTATAGTTTTCTTAGCACTATTTTATCATGAAGAGCATTAAATTTCATCGATACCTATTATAGAACAACAACATGCCATTTTAATGTGACACACTTGGTTAAGTCATGTTTCAATAATATCTGAACCACTTCTATAGTCTCTGCACATACTGATGAGAACTTTCATACTGGAATGGTGACGACTTCTATGCATACACTTTCATATTGGAATAGAGACTGCTTTTGTGCATACAATCTTTAGAATTGTTGATTTATACACCATGGTTCATGGCAACTCTATCAAATTTAGAGAATAGGTAAAACATATTTGACACCAACAAATTATCATTCTTTTCAAGTTTGACATTAATGACATTTAATAATCTCCCCATCATTGATGTCAAAACATCTGAAAATGAAGTGATCATCTTCAAACACCCTGAACCTACAAATGATCTGCAACAAAAAGACATCTGATACAAAACATCACACAACATTACTGTTCTGAAAAAATAAAAAAAATTGAATAGAAAAACATCCCACATACACCAGAACCTAGAATCTGAACCTGCAACCTGCAAACAATTTAAAACCTTCAACACATTAACCAGATTTGAATCAAAACATTTTTTCTTCCACACATTAACTATGTCTAAATCAAAACAATTCTCCCCCTTTGACATCAATGACAAGGGGTCTGCATATATAAGGTAAAATGAGTAAAATGCTCCCCCTACGTTCATGCCTAGATGTAAGAACTTAGTGTGGCAAAGCCGAAACACCAAACCTATCATGAAGACTTTCAAATGCAGCTGCAAGAAGCAACTTCGTAACTATATCAGCCAACTGTTGTTTAGTATGAACTTACTCAAGACAAACTTCCCGGTCAACAACTATTTCCTTCAAAAAAAATTGATACTTAATAGAAATGTATTTAGAGCGAGAATGTAGAACAAGATTTTTTGAAATATTAATCACAATAGTATTATCACAATAAATAAGAACAAGACCATCAAATTTCACCTTTAAATCCATAAGATTTTGCTTCATCCACAAAATTTGTGTACAACATGCAATTGTAGCAACGTATTCAACCTCAACTATTGACAAGGTAACTGAATCATGTTTCTTACTCAGCCACACTACCAAATTGGCTCCCAACAAAAAAATCCACCATAGGTGCTGTGCCTACCATCCAAATAACCTGTATAATCTACATCTGTATAAGTTGTAAGAGTAAATTTTCCATTCCATGGATACCACAACCCATAATCAAGAGTACATTGTAAATACTTGAAAATTTGCTTGACTGCATTTAAATGAGAAATTTTAGGAGAAGCCTGAAACCGAGCAACCATACACACTGCTTGCATTATGTCTAGTCTAGATGCTATAAGATATAACAAACTACCTATCATAGACCTATACTATATTTGGTCTATTGTAGGAGAGTCATCATCCTTAGTTAATTTATAACCTGTAATTATTGGTGTACTAAGACGATTGCATTTATACATTTGAAACTTTATGAGCATTTTTGTGGTATATTTAGTTTGTGATAAGAAAATGCCTTCATCCAACTGAGAAACATGAAAACCAAGAAAATATGACAACTCTCCTAACATAGACATTTCAAATGTTGATTGCATTTGGTTAGAAAAGTCTTTGCAAACTTCATCACTTCCACCAGAAATAATGTCATCAACATAAACAATCACAACAAAAACCTGATCTTCAACATATTTGAATTATAGATTACTACTTACATTACCTAGATATGAAACCTTTAACAAATATTCAGAAAATGAAAAGACCTTAAGGAAAGAATCCAAGTGAGTGAGCAAAAAGGAAGAATATTACCATAACATAATGAATGAAAGATTGTTTCAAGAACTACCACCAAAACCATTAAGAAGCTCCAAGATCAACACAATGAGATAATATCTTTGAAAGGGGAAAACTAAGAAAAACCCCTTGTGAATATAATATGAATGAGACAAAAAAGCCTAGAGAGAGATAGAGCAAGAGTCTCTTTACAATATCTACATCATAGATCATTCTTTGTTGTTTCATTGTGAGAGATGAGAGAGGAGCATCTCTTAAATAAAGAGGAGTGGTGGAGGTAGAATGTAACTCCCATGTTCTATGAATGACACATTCATATTAAGTGTGTGCCAAGTGTGAGAATCCTCTTAAGGAGGAATATCTAATTTCCTTATTAAAGGAATTAAAAAAATGTAACATGTCCTCCCACTTGGACTAGAGGACAAAATACAATTTAGGATACCTTGGTTTATCCTAATTTAAATAATACACCAAGGAAAGATTATTAATTTTAATGAAACCCCTATTGTAAGAGATGCTAATCAAGCCTAGAATACCAAGCCCTAGGTGTCTAATTCATATCATAAAAGGCCTTTTTGAGTATGCACACATAGTATTCTTTACCTGCACAAGAAAAGCCTTCAGGCTATTCCATGTAAACTTCCTCTTCTAAGAACCCATTCAGAAAAGGTGATTTTACACAATTGCTCCCACATAATCCTGTAATCAATAAAGTTATAATTAATGAAAATTCAAAAATAGGATTAAGATTCAATCAAAATAATTTGTATGAGTAGGAGATTTACCTTGAAGTACGGATCAAAATGATCCTTCCCACTAATTTCTGGAGGAGAGTTTGCACCTGGGGGTAAAAGATAATTGACATAGAGCACTAAGATAGCCGTTAAGACCTTTTGGAAGTATAGGCTTACTGTCTCTCCTGAGTGCGCAAAGTTATGGCCAATCTTATGATTCCTTAGCTTGTGGTCAACGGTATGGAGGAACATCACTAGTTTTTTTTTCTAATGTGAGCTTTATCGTATCTGTGATGCTTCCTTTTTGACTTAGAATATTGACTAGATGAAAGAAGGATCGTCTAGTCATGCGTATTTGGTCATGGAAATTTGTGTCATTAGAATGGATAATACACTTATAAAAAGGAATTTCATCTCTTTTGCACTTATGTGTTTGTCTTCTGCCTTCATCTACAAAAACCACTATGACTGCCACAAGGGTTACAAGAACAACTAGAAGAACACGAATGACTCTGGTCTTCCTAAGAATGAGGCTTTGAACTTGTATATCATTGATATGATCTGTTATTAGCTAAAAGCAATGCAAAAAAAACCAATATTCACATCAATCATAATGAAATATGATATGAAAGGAATGAATAATACCAACTAGCAACAATAATGTTATGCCATTTTCATTAATGAATATGACTAAGAGTAGATACGTATTGTATTTCAGACAATGATGTCAATGCATCTATGTGTTGTCAATTAAACAAAGGTATCCATTTCAAGAGAGAATATAAAGATAGTGCATGATGGCAACCCTCTATGCATGGACCAACAAATATAAAGAACATTCGCAAGTTTAAGACAAGTAAGGAAAATTAAGTTGCAGAGAAACTCAATTGGAGGTCAGAGATATTAATGGTATACAAATGTGAAAAGATAAGTGATATATGTATAAGAAAAGTGATTGAAAATATTGACATACAAAGATTCATGAAATATGGGTCAATGAGTCTGACTTAAAAATTACACGATTGAATTTTGATAGCAATATCACAATGTCAATGAAAATAGAAAAAGATTGAAGAAAGATCATAAAGTAGGTAACATTTTCTTTAGATAGTGAACCCTGATACCATATGACTTATTATAGGGTATGAAAACTATAATAGAAGGTCTAAATTTCCAACATAAGAAAGTTAACCAAAATGGATAAAGGAAGCAACCACACAAGTTGGAGTGTATACAAATTTCATTCAGGTTAAGTTCACCATTTCCATGAAATGATAACCATAAAATGATCTAGTAGAGTCCATTATTACTTTACAAATACATTGTATTGGGACTACCAAGTTGATGTTGATTGTGAAGAGGAAAGTAACATAAGTGAGGAAGAGGCTAACTTAATACCATGCACCCAAGAAGTGGGGACACATATAAATATATTAGCCAAAACATTTTGTAGACTTCTAGTATAGAGGGTGCAATAAACATTGAGGGGAATTTGTATAGGAGTGCTTCATTTGTGTAGGAAATAATACATAACATTTAGTACCTATGTTGACATGTTTAATTAACGACAGTCACAAAAGAAAAGAAACAAAGAGTTACAATAGGGAAAAAAAGAGTAGATGAGGGAGAGGAAAATAGAATGCGAAGAAAATGAGGTAGAAAAAAAAAAACAATTAGGTTGGAGAAGCAAGTGAAAAAATTGAAGGAAGCTAAGGTGAAGGAGAGTAGATTATGGGAGAATGATATTAGACAATAGTAGCCCAAGGTTGCTCGATAACTAAAGGTAGCTCAAAAGTAAGTAGAAAGGGATCAAAAAAATAAGCATAAGAGTGCAACACTATCTCCTCCACTCCACAAAACCCAATTATTCTTGATATGTTTAACATCTTGTTGACCATTTCAGCTCTTAGTAATCTACAAGTTGGGATTGTCTCTAGGTGCTCAAATAAATTGCAAATGAATGCAAATGCAAACTAGGAATTGCTTGCTCATATCGCAAGTTACCCACAAACCTTTCCTAACTAACTAGCAACCCCTACAAGTGGAGTAGAGTGTGTTGCCTCTAGATATGAGACATTGCCTCATTTTCCTTACTATAATAAGAGGATTGATTAATTTTGTAGACATGTGATTTTTTTATTAATGTAGCCACATATTTTGTGGGTCTGCTTTGCAAAGTAGATCAAATTATTCTAGTTTAAACTAATGAACTACAACTGATTTTATATTTGAAGTAATTTTGTTGATGATCAACCGAGTTACAAATGTGATGATAGACATTAATCAGTTAATGTATTGTCATTGATGTCAACTTGTTTTTCTTATAATTGTGGTAACAAACATATTTATGGGTTAAAGATCTAGAACAAATATAGTTTATGTGGTCGGTAACTGAAGAGTTCTGTATATACCGAGTAACAGTGAACATCGAGTAAATATAGTGTATACCAAGAATAGTGTTAACCGAGCTAGGGATCACTGAAACATCATGGTACTTATCGAGCAATAAAAAGAAACTAAAGGCCGACTGAAATGATGAGCTGGAAAATTGATGATTAATTGACAAGGTTTTTTAAGATGATTAAACGACTATGGAAATTCAAGGATGATCAGATGAAGGAGATTGAAAAGTGTTTTTGACACAACTACTAAGGAAGGTTTAAGCGGAAAAATCAATGATGGAGATTAAGTGGCAAAATATAAAGGATGGAAACTAAATTTGTTATGATGTCTATATAAGAGACAAGAGATTCATTAAGATGATGATGCACACACATGCAAAATTCATGCATGACTGATCAAACTGGTTGAAGATAGAACTAAACAATTTTGCAAACAACACCGAGCGATAGAGGAAAGGACATTTAACAAGCAGAGCAGAGTATGAAGAATCAAAGGAATTGAAGTGAACAAATTGATCAGAGGTATTATGTACTTAGCATAGAACTAAAAATTTGCAAACAAAGTTGTATTTGAATCAGATCATTACTGTATCAGTTTAACCATTGTTACAGAAAAATCTCTTAACCGAGTAGGACTTAACAATATTTATTATGACATTCAATGAATGTTGATTGTTTTCTTGTTGACCCCATAGTGAATGATTGGTCAAGGGAGAAATGTTAGTGATAAATCCTCTAACCAGGTCACATTTAATAGTGTGCATTGTAACCTTTAACAGGGTTGGCTCTTAACCGAGCTCACTTCAGAAGAGTGAAATATTTTGGGTTACCGGTCCCAGGTGGTTTTTCCCTTAGTAGGGTTTCCACGTTAAAAATATGTGTTAATTTGTATTATTGTTTTGGATTGTTATTTTTATATACACATTAATTTATCTGCATCGATCGGTAATCATAGTAATTATTTTACTGCTACTCTGTAGATGATTTGGTAGATGAGTTGATGAGTTTGAAGATAAGTTTGAGATCATAGTTTATATTTCACCGAGTTGATTTATATGTTTGAAATTGTTGTTATATAAATTTGGGAGAATTTGGGACTGTAGGATAACTGGAGCTAACTGATTCACCCCCCTCTAAGTTATCGAACATAAACATGTCAATTTTCTGCAATATTATTTGCAATTCAAGAATAGATAAAAATGTGACATGTTTATAAAATATGAAAATGTTATTATTGATAAATCTGGAACCTTACATTTGTAATAGGTGACAAGAAAATGAATGAAAGGTTTTAATTATATGTTAATGTCTTTGTAGTAGGTTTCAGTCATGTCTTTTCTATGGTATCACCTAAATCCACAATGTTTAATCATATTTTTCTATAATATTACTTAATTCCACTATGTTTTAGTCATCTATATGATATGGTTATAGTTCTTCCAATATGTTTAAATGATACCTACTTTATGATAATTGTTTTGTAAGTTTGTTACTTGTAACCATACTGTTTTAAACAATCAAGAGATGCACATTTAAAAGTAATAAAATTAGAATGACTAATGGATGCAGTTTTGATTTTATTATGAAAAATAAAAATACAAACACAAACAAAATTTCATGTTTCAAAACTTGCATAAATAGAGATTAGAACAGGTGTACTCAGGACATTAAATGTATGATCTATTAGAGATTTTTATTGTGAAATCTCAATATAGCAATTATGCTTGACTCTTAGATTCCCAACTTTTGATTCACACAAGTAAAAGTCTAATTAACAAGGATTTAATCCTCCTACTCTTTGAGCTCCATAGACTTAGATAGGTGTACCTTTCACAGTTTACGACTTCTCAGTAAATTTAATACTGGATCAAAGGTTTACACTGATTTGTCCTTGTCTTTTACTGCAACAACTGATAACATATTCTACAAATGAGTAGAACCAATCTTATGCATAGCTTAACAAGCCAGACCATGAACTTGACAAGGGAAAATACCAGTGAAATAAGGATTCTCATCCTTCTTCTTTTTGAGTTCTAGACTCAGGCAGGATGGCCTAATTATTCTCTTTCCAAGGAATCAATACAATTACTTATATTTTCCAATACAAATGATAAACATCTATGTTCTTGATAATATAAATATTAAGGATTGTTTAGATTTAAGTTTGATGATGATAACTACTAATCAAAGTATAGACCAGTGCCTAATCCATGACAAAGAGTAAATTGAGATATACATTCATAGAAATTAATTAATGGAAACACACATGAAACTCAGATGAAATTCCTTACAAACCACATTCTCATTCCCACATCCATGTATCAAATTCCTACACTAATATTTATCCCTCTTAAACTATTTATAAGATTACTCCCTCCTTGAAAGAAACTCAAAAATAGTCTCACAGTTACCTTGTAACCAGTATATTTAAAATGCCTTACAGATTAAACACACAAGAACATAAACACAAATACAAGAAGAAATCATAGATGTGAAACATTAACTTCCATTTGTAGTTTATTAAAATATTTCTGCTCAGTACATTCAAAATGACAAAAAGGCTTGAAACTTAGAAAAAAATCAAGAATCTGCCTTGCAGTTACGAATTCACCATACTTTACAATATGTTACAACTTTCTATTTATAGTGAGCACTAGCCATCTTTGAATTCTTAAAGAGAAAGGATGCAAAAAGCTTCAGATGGCTAGGCAAAACCTAAAGTACTAAAAGACAAAATCAGTTACATTTTCAGTCGGTGGAAGAAAACACTTGAGTAGCTGATTTGAAATCATTCCAAATCCTTTATAGTTGGCACCTTTGTCCGAAGATATTCTAGGTAACCTCTTGAAGTTGTTATGAGACCTAGTGACCGCCAATACAAGCTAACTTAAACTATTCTTGATGATGATTACGCTCCCTGTTCTCATTGATTAGGTGGGTATGTGCACCAAGTTATAAACCAAAAAAGTGGACACATCTTTAAAAAAATTCAAATTTCATATAACCTGATTGGGTTATTGAAAATTTGAAATTGTTCTAGGCTTGGTAACCAATCCTAGACAATATTATAAAAAAAATCAATCTGTCTTGAACTCGATCGGGTTTCTAAATTTCAAATAGCCCGACCGGGTTCTGAAAAGAAAAAATTACTTCAAAACCCAATTGGGTTTTGAAGAAGTAAAAACTATGCATTTTATTCTCCATAACCCGAGTGGGTTATGAAGAAACTAAAATAGGCTTTTCTTCTGGAAGCCATAGCTTCCACATACGGAGTCTGATTGACTCCGTTCAAAAAGTGTAGGAAAGATATTGAGACGATCTAACATATGATTAACCTAAACTAATCTTTAGTCATCAATATTTTTTTTCCATCCATTTGAATCAAGTAAGATATCTCTCTTTCTCTCTCTTAGAGAGAGAGAGAATGCTCATTTTCCTATACGTTGCATGTATGGGCAATAATGATTACCTATTTATACCTTACTTGATTCAAATGGATGGAAATTTTTTTTTGATGACTAAAGATGATTTTAAGTTAATCATGTGTTAGATCTTCTCAATATCTTTCCTACACTTTTTGAATGGAGTCAATCAGACTCCGTATGTGGAAGTTATGGCTTCCGGAAGAAAATCCTATTTTAGTTTCTTCATAACCCACTCTGGTTATGAAGAATAAAATGCATAGTTTTTACTTCTTCAAAACCTGATCGGGTTTTGAAGTACTTTTTGCTTTTTAGAACCCAATCAAGTTATTTGAAATTTAGAAACCCGATCAAGTTATGGCTCGGGAAGAGGCTTGAAAAATGACCCAAAGTATTGGAGACTCATTTTCCCTCCATTTTTGTTCTTTTAGATGTTTTTTCATCTTGTAAGATGAATTCTCGACTTCATCTTCATCAGGTTTACAATTTGACAACTGGGTAGCTTTATAATTTTCACCATAATCTCATACATCTTCTTAGCTTTCTAACCATATAAAGTTTTCTATTTTGGACAACATAGCATAGTAAAACTTAATTTTCTTTACCAATGTCTTGATTTTCCTCACAGACATATGTCTACCATTTTTTAATTAAATTTTGATATACTTAATAAAATTACAAATAAATTACATATTATTGTTCTACACTTGATTCTATACACTTTAATTTTTTTTTTTCATTTTCGATTATTTTGATGCAAGTTATGCCCAGTGCATAAACAAGTACCAAATTTTTAGGATGCGATCACTTTAAAAAATCATAGAAAAACAAATACTCATCGAAAAATCACAAAAAATACACAACTTCTAAATCTCACTCTTACCTATTGTCCTAAAAAATGGATTTAAAAAATAATGAATATAACTATATCTTTTGTATCGTCCACGGAAACAACTATGTTATGTTTTTCCAAAAAAATTAGGAACATGTTTTTGTATGTAGAATATTTGACCCCCTTAATCTTATCGGTTTTTTTAAAAAATTAGTGTTTTAGAAACTAGATTCAGAGTACTACAATTTTTATTTTTTACACATCTTCTTATTTTGAGTGCATGACCCTCAAACGTCTGTTCCAAGTTCAGGTTTACCCGATTTCAGAAAAAATGTGTCCACTTATACCCCCCTTTTTGGTCCACAATTTGGTGCACATACCCAGCTTCCAAGTACCACTTTCCTCTTCATTCATCACATCCAAGTCAATTTTTTCTGGTTTCTTTTTCTTTGGATTGGTGATATTATCCCAAATTTTAACTTCATCTTCTGAAGGCTAATTGAAACCTTGTAAACTCTGCAACTGCTTCTTCTGCCTTTCCCACCTAACATTAGTGATAGCCTTGATATCTACAACTAACTTTACAAATTTTGTTTCTTCTTTGAAAGCTTCATCCAAGGCTTTATTGAATCTATCCATGTCTAGGGCTGTATCATCTGTCAGAAATGCCTCTTTCTTAGGTAGTAAAGTATCAAACTGTTTTCTCCACTCCTCGAACGACTTGATCTTATCATCTTCCCCTTTGATAAGAGGGATAAACATACTAAAATCAGGGCCAAACATAATGACCCTTGCTTGAATCTGATTTTCTTTTCATTTGAAGAATGACAATGATGTACTGATCTTCTCAATCATCTCCCCAACTTGGCATACTACCTCTGGAAGATCTGTCCCGTGTGGCTGTAAGATCTTTAGCCTTTCAAAAAGGGATCCCTTGCTTGACCATGTACTAAACAATGGGTCCAAAATTTCTTTTTGGCCCTTCACCTCTGTTTCTAAGTCAGGTAGTCTATTGTATGACTTGTCCACTAGGTCCATGACTGCTCAGTATAATACCTTTGCACTTAAGGATTATGCATCCTTTTGACAATGAATTGTAACAAAACAACCCAGTTATCATACTAGAAATAATATGCTGAACTCATTGAATAGTCAACCAGGGACGTAAACTTCAAATAGCATCTGCAAAATAAATGCTCTAATCTGTATTAGAGGTCATCACTTCCTACTCAAACTAGCAAGCTTGGAGATATTCTAAACTAGGAACTGAAATGAGCAATTTAATCTAAAGCTTTGAAGAATAATACATTACGAAAGGAAACTCAACTATCTACTTATGCTATAGGAACAACCATCGGTTCTGTTACCAATGGCTGCAGGAGCAACAGACTCCTAAATGCTTTGAATGAACTCTAAACTAATTCTTATTGATAACACTGAAACTTAGTTCCTACTGACTATGAACTACTTCACCTCCCACGTGGGCCCCCACAGAAGAGTGAATGGAATAAAACTCAAAGATGAAAAACTGAAGATCTCATTTAATTGCAAAGCATGAACATAACGTGTAACATAAAGTTTGTATTTCTTCTACAACTGAATTACAAAATGATTATGGAAAAACTAACTGATTCTTCGACTACCAGAGTTTCAACAGTCAACTTATTAAAGGGAAACTACCACTACAACCTAAATCTAGGATCACTCCATTAGATGAGGATCGTAATTAATGTAAAATATCTCATAACAGAATATGACAGTTAAACAATAAATTGTCCCAGAATGTAGCACATGATGGCTCTAGATTTGCGCACGACATGCAATAGGAAACTGTATTGACCCAGTCCTCCCACGTAGATCTTGAAACAATGATTCACCTGGCTCACATGCTCTTGAATGGTTCAACCCGAGCTCTATGGTGAGAGTAACCAGCCTTGACTTCTTCAATGACACAATGCTGGACTTTAGAACTGCTCCACTGATTCTTGCAAAAAGGATTATCGCACACACACCATCTTTGACATATGTATATATATTTATTACTAATATTCAGAAGAAAGTATTAAACTTAATTAATGCTCTTGTAAAACATGTGGCTACAAGAAGGAGACTACCCACAAACATAGCATAGGAAAGGAATCATTCATTCAGTATATTACTTCTGCATTTTATCATATAAGATCATGAGTTCCAAGAGTCATACTTCCATAACCTTTTACCATCTACCTTCCTAATTATGTCCTTTTCATACACAAAATATATATAAAAACCATAAGTTCAAGTATCAGCTATAAGTAAACTTGTCAAAAAGATAGTAAAAGTGTTATAAAAGATGGCCATTAGATCGACTCATCATTCCCCCCCCACTGAGCTATTGTTGGTCTCCAGCAATCATGAAGTTCTGAACTTGAGATCGTACCCTTAAGTCACTGGCAGTGCTTGCTCCTGATTCATTAGCCAAATGGTTGAAGTATCCATGACTGTTTCTTATCCTTTCCCACCATTCCTCTTCCTGGGCTGTGCCATAGTCCTTTGTTGTTTCATTCACTACCATCAAAGGCTACAGGAACAGAGGTGGTTGGAACCTCAATAGAATCCAATAGTTTTGTATTTTTCTGCCCATTGATATGTACAGTGGAGCCCTTTGAGTAGCAAGGATTAAGTTTTGAGTGGAATGTGGTTCCCTGATTTTTAAATTATGTGACATCCCCATCCACCTGTGATGACATGCTAAAATTGCATCACCAACATTTTGGGGCGAATGCTGCTCCCAATTTGAGTACGTCTGTTCCCTAACTGGTTTAACCTTATTGGCTCCACTTGTATTGAGAGTTATCAAAATCCAATCGAGATGGGTTCTCCTAGAATCTTGTGTCTCAGGTTTGATCATCAATGGAATGTGTTTCTCCCCATTTCTGTATGGTAGAGCCTGATGCTCTCTGCTTATTTCATTTTGAACCCAGGACATTACTGCCCTTAACTGAACATCCCCCACATACAAAAGAGAGTTCCATTCCTAATCATTGGGTACAACAAGATTGTGCAAGTACAATTCACACAACAATTTTTTGATGGCCATAGGGGCCGATTGGAAAGCATCATAAAACTCATGTGGGGTTGCTACTGAAGGATTCAACCCCTCAACAATCTTGGTCATCTGAAAAATTGAAAAATTGTTCTCTTAAAAATAGGGCATAAACTAGGGATGGTGATCTACATGCCATTGCTTTAGGAATTAATTTGATTATCTTTTGAACCCTTTCTTCCAGTACTGCAACCTGATCTATTTTTTGTTTAAGTTGATGAGCTTGCTCATGAATAGTTCTCTGCAATTTCTCTTTCTCCAGTCCCCATTGGTCTTTTTCCCACAAGAATTGTTGATATAAGTGTAATCCTATAGCTAAGGGGGTAGATAAATCTGCTGGTGGCATTGGTCCTTGATAAAGGATATCAATCCATTCATTTGCAATCTTAGGTATAGGCTCAAGCATTCTAAGCTGAGGAGGGGAGGTCTGTGGTTTTTCTATCTTACCTTGATGTGGGAAATGATTTCCTTTCCATACAACAAGAGTTCTGATTCAATTATTCACTTGGCAAGTATCAGCTGCATTTTCCAATGTGTCCAAACCCTCTTTACTGACCTATCCTATTATGTTCTCAATCACCTCTTGGTTAAGCACAGGGAATTCATCAGAAGGAAAGCTTCTTGAGTCATCCAAATCCTTATCCATGGAATCCTCAAGGTTGTCTTGTATATCAGGACTATTAACAAACCCTTATTCATTATCTGACTCTTCATTACTTTCCACAAGAATGTACTCAACAGTGGGGACATCCTTTTCTTTTTCAGGATCCCTCTCTAAAATGTCACCAGTTTCTTCAATTTCCATTTCCTATATACCACTAGGCTCTACAGCTTCCACTTCCTCTACAATGTCTACTTCCCCTGTATTATTAGTCTCTGTATCTTCCACTTCCTCTATAATGTCTATTTCCCTAGTATCCCGAGTCTCTGCAACTTCAACTTCCTCTTCTTCCACACATGGAATTGTATCAATGCCCTCCATTTCTACTATGTTCTCCTCAACAGTATCAATTTCTACCAATTCCTGATCTACTGGTTCAGAGGAAGGCTGTTCAATGGATGGGGAAGATTCAATTTCTATGGCATGAGTAGGTGGGTCAATATTCTTGTTGGAAGTGGTGGTAAGCCGAGGGCTTCGCCTAGCAGGGATTTGAACAGAACTCAGAGGGTTCTTGCATTTTCTTTTGTTAGTGGCTGCAGGGGTTTCTTCCATGGTTTCTTCTTCAACTTTAAGTAGGGTTTTTTCAGATGCACTATTCTCCTTCTCACTGCTAGGTTTTGGTTCATAACTCATCTCCTCCTCTTCTAGGGTTTTTCTTTGGGTTTCCTTAGAAGGTGACTGAGACTCCTCAGTAGGAGAGGTTTCAATATCTATAGTGGCTTTGCTACATTTATTTCTCTTTTTATTGGCAACAGGGATTTCTTTTTTACAAGCCTTTTTCTTAGGCAGTCTTGGGTTTGAGGAGGAGGGTTCAGGATCAACTCTTGAGACAACCTTATGAACTCCTGCTTCAAAATTTTCCCTTCTCCTGACACCCTGGCCTCTAGGACTGACTACCATAGGCACTAAATTATCCATTTGTAAAAATTCCTCCCATGTGCCTATTGACTATTTATTTAATTCCTATTCTATGATAAATTTAATCAAACAGTGATGTGAAATAGCTTGAATTTTCCCTGATTGAACTAATGCAGCTTGCTTATGTATAATATTGAATAAAAAACTAGGTAAACTCACCGGTCGATTGTCATGACGAAGAGCACTTAGAATCTTGAAATGTACTCCATGAAGGTACTTATATCGGCCTTTGCAAGTAAATTACTAAATGATGAAGGTGGCCAGATGTATGTAATCTAGGGGCAGTGAGATTCTCGAGGTACCCTGCTTTCTGTCAATATCCAGAGGAGGGTCACCATGAAGAGTAAACTGTGCCCTAGCCGAGTGCACATCAATATCCTTTGACCATTTTCCCCTTCTTGTGGTAACTTTGTGACTTCTACCACTATTTCCTCTGAAAATTCAACCTTTAATCCTTTTACTACTGCAAACCCACTCTGTAAAGTATTCAGAAAATCTAGAGAAATTTCTACATCAAATCCATTGAGGCTCAGACAGTAGTCTAACCATCCTCTTCTGCGGAACTTTTTACAAATGGCTGCTTCTGCTAAAAGAACACTGTGATCAGTCGGCTCGTTCCTTTGGAGATCCCCACCGATAACTTCCACTGTCAAAATGCTACCCTGTAGAACATATGCCGAAGCTTGAAATGGATAATTCGGTTGCAGACTCAAAGCTTTTGCAGACTGAAAATGCAGAAACTTAGAGATGAACAAGTATTGAAGAACACTTGTACCAAGAACTAGAGATATTTAAGAGAAATGAGTTTTTATAATTCTTTCATGCATGTTAAGGTCTGCCACCTGAACACATCATGCTAAAATCATTATTACTTAAACCCAACCTCCAATAGTCTTTAATTTGGTACAATTGATAACATAATCACAGGTTATGAACTTTATTAAACATTTATCAATAGCCATTTGGAAAGATTTGAAAGGATTGTGACAAGATAGGAAGTAAATACCATAAAGCGCTGAAATGATTGGAACAATAAACAAGCAATAAAAAAGCAATAAATAACCCCTCCCCCATCTAAGTTAAAGGCACGGGTCCCACCGGGCCACGTATCATAAGAGAAATTAATTAAAGAACACTTAACTCCTAAATAAAGTAAATAAAAATAAAATATGTATGAGAGATCGTGCCACAAACCTGGAAAGAGTAGCAAGAAGAGTGGCTAGTGATGAGACATGCTCAGATGGAGTGATACGGTGGTATGAAAAAGGTGGAAGAGAGAGAGTGAGGTGAGTTGTTTATTATGGAGAAGGTACTTTCTTGAAGAAAGTATTAATTATGGGGTGAAGAGAACATAGTTTAAAGTGAAGAGCGAATATGACCAACTTGCCCACATTCAGCTATTGCAGGCATCATGTGATCATTAGATGATTGGAATTGCTGTAGGAACTCCACGCGACTCTGAGGCTTGTGATACAATTTTGAGTGGTGACCATTAACCAGTAACTTGAACCGAATAGGATCCACTGTAGATAGTTGAACAACTCCATTTGCAAAGACAACAACAATCTCATATGGCCCTAACCAACGGGTTTGAAACTTACCAGGGGCATGATGGTAATGAGAGTCATAGAGAAGAACCCAATCACCTAAAATAAACTGCTTGTCTTTGATAAATCGGTCATGCCACTGCTTCCACTGTAGCTGCCCCAATTCAGTGTTAGACAAAGCAGACTTTCTCCATTCATCTAGGCTATTCAAGTTGATAATTCACTCCTTCTGTGCTGTAGTAAGGTCAAGGTTGAGATCCAATGCTGTCCACAATGTCTTATGCTCAAACTCAACAGGCATCATGGCAATCTTACCATAGACTAATTGGAACGGGGTGAATCCTGTAGTAGACTTCCAAGTAGTTTTCTAGGCCCATAGTGCTTCAGGAAGTCTGGATGCCCAATCCTTCTTGTGAATAGCTATAGTTTTGGTAAGAATATCCTCCAATTCTCAGTTAGTGACTTCAACCTGACCATTGGCCTGCGGATGGTAAGGAGATGACTTGCCATGGAAAATTTTGTATTCCTCCATCAGAGCAACGATAAGGTTGGAAGTGAATTGCACCCCTTGATCAAATACTAACTCCCTTGGAACACCAAAGTGGGTAAAAATGAACTCATACAAGAATTTAGCAACATTGTTGTCTCGAGGATGCTTCATTGGTTTGGCTTCGGTCCATTTGGCGACATAATCAGTGCAGACTAGGATATAGGACTTACCATGAGAAGATGGATCAATGGGTCCCATGAAGTCAATGCCCCACTTATCAAAGGGTGCGACCACCACCTGAGGCTGCAGGGGCATCTCATCTATCTTAGTAGGCCTCCCCATGCGCTGGCACCGATCACATTTCTTAGTATATTGAGCAACATCTTTGTGAAGAGTTGGCCAATAATAACCAGTAACCAAAATCTTGAATGTTGTCCACTTGGTGGAAACGTACCCTCCGCATGGTTCATCATGACATGCCTGAAGGATATCATAAGTCTTGTTCTTGTGGAGGCATATACGCATAACCTAGTCTCGACCAGTGTAAAACATGAAACCAACAATCCAAGAAAATTTGAAAATTTTCTCGGCCAACAATCTGCGTTCCTTTGAAGAAAAGTGAGATGGCATCTGACTTATTGTGAGATAATTGGCAAGGTCAGCATACCATGGATTTTGTGCTGTCAACAAGAACAAATGTTCATCCGGGAAACTGTCATCTATGGCTGTAGGATCGTCAGGAACATGCAAGCGAGAGAGAAAGTCATCGACAATGTTGGCTTTCCCTGGCTTGTCGATAATTATGATGTCAAATTCCTGCATGAGTAGCAACCAACAAGCCAATCTTCCAGAGATAGCTGGCTTATTCATCAAGTACCAAATTGCTGAATGGTCAGTATGGACAAAAATATGATAACCAGTAATATAATGCCTGAACTTATTTAAAGCATAAATCACTGTAAGTAACTCCTTTTCTGTCACTATATAATTGAATTTGGCTCCCTGTAGATTCTTGCTGATAAAATAAATGGCATGTTTAATTGCATCTTCTTGCTGGCCCAATACTGCTCCTATAGCATAATCTGAGGCATCTGTATGAATGTGGAATGACAATCCCCAATTTGGCCCGTGCAAGACTGGTGCGATTGTAAGAATTTCCTTAAGCTGTAGGAAGGACTTATCACACTCAGAATTCCAAGAAAAATTAGAATCCTTCTTTAACAGATTATAGAGGGGTGCTGTAATCTAGATAAAATCCTTGATAAACTATCTGTAATATCCAGCATGGCCGAGAAAACTCCAAACATATTTCTTCTTTTTCGGTGTTGTCAGAGTACTGATTACTGAAATCTTGGCGGGGTCTACTTGGATGCCATGTGAGGATATAAAATGGCCCAACATGACACCTTCCTCCATCATCATAAAACATTTTTCATTGTTGAGAGAGAGATTGTAGTCCTTGCAGTGCTGGAGGACTCTTTCCAGATTGAGCTTTGCCTCTTAAAAAGTATTCCCATAGGCTGTAAAGTCATCCATATAGAGCTCCATACAATCAGCATATATGTCAAAGAAAATGCTAATCATAGCTCATTGGAAGGTGGCCAAAGCATTGCATAAACTGAATGGTAAGATGAAATATGCAAAGGTCCCCCCAGGACAAGTGAAAGTGGTTTTCTCCTAATCTTCTGGAGCTATTTGAATCTGATTGTAACCACTAAAACCATCTAAGAAGGAAAAGTACTTCTTGCCAGCTAAATTATCAAGGACTTGATCAATAAAGGGTAATGGGAAATGATCCTTCTTAGTGGTTGTATTCAATTCCCTATAGTCAACATAGACTCTCCATTTCCCTCCCTTCTTAGGCACAATGACCAAGGGTGAAACCCATCGGCTATCAGAAATGGGGTAGATGAAGCCAACATTTAGCAACTTTTGAAGTTCAGTTTTAACTATGTCGCGCAAGATAGGATTAACTCACCGCTAAGGCTGTCATACAGGTTTATAATTTGGGCTAATGTAGATCTTATGAGTACAAAGTTTAGGATCTAACCCTTTCATGTCAGTGTAATCCCAGGCAAACGCCTGCTGATGTTCCTGTAGCAACTCTAGGACAACTTTTCTGGTGCAAGGGTGACAAAACACTGCTGATATTTAACTCTTTACCCAGACTGAATTCAACCTTAATCACCTTATCTACCATTGTTATTGGGGAAACTGGAAGAGAAACCATCTCATGTGGTAATAAAGAATCAAGCGAGTGGGAGGATATAGAGAATGAAAATGTATGTGGAGAGGGAAAAATAGGTTCCAAGATACAGTCAGACTGTGAGCACCACTGAGGACTGCGACCATATTCATTTGTAACAATTGATTTAATCACTCATCATCCTCTTTAGCAGTTAGAAATGGGTCTTTATCAATTACCATGAGTTGATGGATTGAATTGGTTTCTAGATCAAGATCATCCAATTCTAGACATACAACATCCTCATCCTGCAACATAGGTTGAGCAGGGGAGTAGAGGGTCAAGTTTTTGGTATGGATGCCATTAGAAATTATCATCTTCCCCGACTGATAGGCTATGAAGGCATTAGTGGTGGCTAACCATGGTCTTCCCAAAATGAGAGGATACCCACCCATATCATCTTTAGGGGAGAGAACAACAAAGTCTACTGGATACTCCTAGGAATGTAATGTAACTATGACATCTTCTATTACCCCATCTGCTTTAATAGTAGAGCTATCAGCAAGTTACAAAATGGTCAGTGTATCTTGGAGGCCGACAATGTTTAAATGGGACAGTACGTCTTTGGTCATGACATTTATAGATACACCTAAATCAACTAGGGTGTTTGGGACTTGTATACCCTAGATGCTGACTATAACCACATGACTCCTAGGATCAGAATATTTGAGGACAATCAAATTTTCTAACATAAGATTAGATAGTTGTCTGACAACATGAATGGTTTTAGGATCCTTTTTCTTCCTTCCCGGTTGTTTTATGCAGGCTTCCTGTATGGCTTTAGTATAGACAAGGACTTCTTTGATAGCATCTAAAAAAGATATTTTCACTGTTATGTGCTTCAATTGGTCAAGCAGGTCATTTACTATAGGTTCAGCTTGATTGGCTAACCTATGAGGAAATGGGGGTGCTTTGGCTATAGGAGCTAGCACATCTTCTTGGTCAACAGGTGGCTTGTCAACCTTGGTTATTATAGGAGGTTGAGGTGAAGAAATAGTGGTTTTTGATCTCAGATGGATATCATTAAGGCATAGCTCTGCTGCTGAGCGGGTGGTTTTCTATTGGGATTAGGATTAGGCTGTGTTGGCAGCTATGTTTTCTTAGGAGGGTTATTAGCAGCTGCAGGAGGGGGAATTATAGCCTATTGTTATGGAGGAGGCATTAGGGCTTGCTGATGGGATGGATTAGACCATTGATTGGGTTGTTGCCACCCCTGCTGAGGTTGTTTCCAACCTGGCTGAGGTTGCTGCCAACCCTACTGAGGTTGCTGCCAACCTTCCTGAGGTTGTTGCCAACCTTGCTGAGGTTGCTGCCAACCTTGCTGAGGTTTCTGCCACCCTTGGGTGCCCATATTCTAAAAATGATTCCATTGACTATTATTATTAAAAATTTGAAGAGGATCTTGTGGCATTCCTGGTCTTGGAGACCAAGGCCTATGCTGGGAAATCATGTAGAGCACCTCTCCATTTTCATTAATGGCTTTGAATTCAGTGGGCATCGTCTATGTCTCCAAATTTGCAACAGTCTTACACTTGCAGCTTCTCTTCTTCTCTTGGCAGTGTGTACAATATTTAGCTAGCACAATATTAGCATCTTCTTTCTTTCTCCTTGCATGCATGGTATCTATCTAAGTAGCGACATCATTAATGATGTCCTACTTGAAGTCTGACAGAAGATTAGATAGCTCCACCTTTGACACCCCGGAGCCAACATAATTTTGTGGTAGGTCTCTAATTCCCCTATCCTTCTTTACAGTGGCCTGGGAGTAGTTCAAGCATATATTCTTGATATCATCCCAATTTTTTTGTGTAATGTCACCACCAGCCATCAGGTCCAGAGCTGCAATGCTCCCCTCATTGACACCTTTGAGAAAAAGGTGTTTATGAGATTCTTCATTCAATTGATGCTGAGTGTTGCGCTGCAGGTTGAACATGAGCCTGGAGACATAATCCTTCAGGGTCTCATCCTCTTTCTAGGCCATCCTAAAGATATCATCACCCTTTAAGTCACGACCCCGACAGTACTCTTTGTATTTGGAAAGAAACATGTTTCTCATAGCAGTCCAGTCCACTACATTGTTGGCACCGAGGCCCATAAACCATCTCAGAGAAGCTTCTTTTAGAGTCAATGGAAAAAACTTGAGCTTATGAGCATCGGTTGTATAGTCGTAGCTTCTACAAAGGATGTCAAACTCGAAGAGGAAGGTCTTGGGGTCTTCGGTGATGAGGCCATAGAACTTGGGCAATACCACAGAGGGTATGTTCTTCAAATTTTTGTTTCCCTGTTGAGGAGGAATGGGGAAAGGGAAGGTTGGTTGAGCCATCCTTGGAGGAGGCCCTGGCTACTGCAGTAGATCTTCTAGCTCAGAAAAAATTTCATCTAGATGCAAGGATTATTCAGATGAGGATGATTATGGTGGTAAGTGGTCAAATGCATCAACAAACACGTTCTCAAATTATTCTTCAACTTCTTCATTTGCAACTTGGGGTTCCTCAATTTTAGGATTAAAGATGTCAACAACTAATTCAAGAGGTTCAGCCTGATAATTACAAGGGAGCAAATGCCCAAGATAATTTATTCTCCTATGCATAAAAACAAATGCTAAACTAAATCTAAGATAATGACTCTAGGTTAGATTAGATTTACACCATTCCCTGGCAGCGGCGCCAAAAATGACTGCTCAGTATAATACCTTTGCACTTAAGGATTATGCATCCTTTTGACAATGACTTGTAACAAAACAACCCAGTTGTCATACTAGAAATAATATGCTGAACTCATTGAATAGTCAACCAGGGACGTAAACTTCAAATAGCGTCTGCAAAGTATATGCTCTAATCTGTATTAGAGGTCATCACTTCCTACTCAAACTAAAAATCTTGGATAGATTCTAAACTAGGAACTGAAATGAGAAATTTAATCTAAAGCTTTGAAGAACAATACATTATGAAACTCAACTCAACTATCTACTTATGCTGCAGGAACAACCATCGGTTCTATTACCAATGGCTGCAGGAGCAGCAGAGTCCTAAATGCTTTGAATGAACTCTGAACTAATTCTTACTAATAATTCTAAAACTTAGTTCCTACTGACTATGAACTACTTCACCTCCTACGTGGGCCCCCATAGAAGAGTGAATGGAATAAAACTCAAACATGAAAACTTGAAGATCTCATTTAATTGTAAAGCATGAACATAACGTGTAATAGAAAGTCTGTATTTCTTCTACAACCAAATTAAAAAATGATTATGGAAAAACTAACTGATTCTTCAACTACCAGAGTTTTAGAAGTCAACTTATTTAAAGGGAAACTACCACTACAACCTAAATATATGATCACTCCATCGGATGAGGATCGTAATTAATACAAAATATCTCATAACATAATATGGCAGTTAATCAGTAAATTGTCCCAGAATGTAGCACATGATGGCTCTAGATCCACGCATGACATGCAATAGGAAACTATATTGACCCAGTCCTCCCATGTAGATCTTGCAATGATGCTTCACCTGGCTCACGTGCTCTTGACTGGTTCTGCCCGAGGTCTATGGTGAGAGTAACCAACCTTGACTTCTTTAATGACACAATGCTGGACTTTAGAACTACCTCCACTGATTCCTGCAAAAAGGATTATCACACACACACACACCATCTTTGACATATGTATATATCTTTATTACTAATATTTAGAAGAAAGTATTAAACTTAATTAATGCTCTTGTAAGACATGTGGCTACAGGAAGGAGAATACCGACAAAAATAGCATAGGAAAGGAATCATTCATTCAGTATATTACTTATGCATTTTATCATATAAGATCATGAGTTCCAAGCATCATACTTCCATAACCTTTTACCATCTACCTTCCTACTTATGTCCTTTTCATACACAAAATATATATAAAAAAACATAAGTTTAAGTATCAGCTGTAAGTAAACTTGTCAAAAAGATAGTAAAAGTGTTATTAAAGATGGCCATTAGATCAGCTCATCAGTCCACCTTTCCTTTTATGATATCTATCTTATGCTGCAAGATATTAAGCAATACAACTAGAGCTACATCATTCTTGTCCTTGTCCTCATGCTCTATTCTCTGTGGAAGGTCTTCAATGTCATCAGTTTGAATAGATGCAACTTATTTGGCTAGAGTGGGAAGAGCTTTAGGGGCCTCTTCCAATTTCTTATTCATAACTTCTACGTTCCCTTCTAATACCTTGATCTGCATCAACCATTTTTCTCTATCCTTAACCACAAAAATTGACTCATTAAAGAGAATTTTATATCTGTTTGACAACTGCTCTATTTTTGCCTCATTTAGATGAGCAAAGTGAGTAACAACCTGGGAGATCTTTAGATCAGAAGTGTTATGGATAGTCCATATAATCTTGTCTCCATCCATTTTCTCTTCAACACTAACCAAAGATGCCTTTTGTGTTTTTGGAGCCAAGGACCACATAGCTAAGGTCTGGGATCTTAGATCATATCCACACCCTCTAATCATCTCCCGCACTTGGATATCAAAGGATAATTTAGCATCTGGCTACTTCCTATTTTGATCAATGATGAAAGTAGAGGCTAAATCCCAACCAGAAACAAGTAGCATTCCACTAGAATTTACCAATTGTCTAGCCTCCTCTGGTGAAATTGATGCAGAAGCATCCTAGGATCCTCGACAATCCTGATCAACCAAAAATATGTTTTCTTTTGTTCTTTAGATTTTTTGGAGGTTGCTCAATAAAACACTCTGTTTCTCTATTGCTCGGGTTCTGTCACTCGGGCATGCTTGTATTTTTTCACTCAGTCATGCTTGTTTCAAGTTTGTTTTCTTTCACTCAGGTTTTGTTCTCTATTGCTCGGGGTGTTCCTTGCCCGAGTTTCTCTATTTCTCGATCATCCTTTGCCCGAGTTGTTTATTTTGGAGTTGGATTTGGTGGCCGACTTCTGCATTTAATTTTGATTGCAGAATTAAGGGTGGATCTATCATTGAGGATTGTGTGGACCTAAATCTAGGTCAGGGGTTTTTCCAATGTTTGATTTGATGTCCGACCTCATGGTTGCTTTTGTATTTAAGTAGTATTTTGTTCTTAGTTTGGGAAGAGATAGGGAGATCAGATTAGAGAGAGAAGATCAAAGTGTTAGATCTGAGAATCTGGATCATGAGATATGTGTTTGTAGAAGATCTGTATTAGATCTTGAATTGTATCTTTTTATTTGGCCGTAACCGAGAAGGCCTTACAGCCCGACATGTTGTATGTAATTGGAGTTTGGAGATAATAATAGTTGATATTGTGATATCCTGTTATGTGTTGTTATTTCCACTATAAGTGTTATGTGGCTGCAAGTTTAGACAATCCATTCGTGGATCCTTTGAGTTTGACTGCGTCAGGTGGTATCAAAGTGAAGGTTGATCTAGTTCGTTGCTTGTGGAGCTTAGGGTTTTTGAAGATCTGGAGAGATGCCTCTGAGAAGATTGGACCCTAGGGCGATTGCTGATCTTTCTGAGGAGGTGGAAGCAAGGATAACATAAAGATTTAGATCTGAGATGGTGAAAATGAAGATTGAAATCATAGAAGGTATCAAAAATGTTGGATTACAGAGAGGTCCTAGAATAGAGGATGGTTATGAAGAAGCTGCTGAAGATTTTGAAGCTGCTGGATCTAGCGGAGATGATATAACTGATTAGATGACGAGATCTGGAGGAGGAAGATATGGTCACTTGCAGAGATATGAAGCTCAGTTGAGTACAAATTATCGAATGGAGGTGTCCAATTTCTTAGGTACATTAAAGCTCATGGATCTGATTGATTGGATCAGTGAGTTGGAGGACTAATTTGAGCTGGAAGACATTGAAGATCCGCTTAGAGTAAAGTTGACACAGACTAAATTGAAAGGGCATGCCGCTCTATGGTGGAAAGAATTGCAGAGGGATCGAGAAGAAGGTGAGATGAAGATCAATTAGAGGAGATTGATGGTGGCAAGGCTAAAGGCTAAGTTCATCCCTTATGACTATGAACTTGAGTTGTTTAAGAAATTGCAGAATATAAAACAAAAGGAGATGACTGTAGAAGATTATATCGAGGAGTTCTACAAGTTGACAATTTGGTCAGGACATAGAGAACTTTCAAAGGAAAAGGTGGTGAGGTATGTTCATGGTCTAAAATTAAGTATCCAAGATGAGATTGGTATGTTGAAGATTGACTTTGTAGAAGATGCTTATCAGTATGCACTGAAGGTAGAAGATAGGTTGAAGAGAAGAGACTATGGTAATTCCTGAGGGAAAGAGAAGCAAGAACAGAGAGTAAAAGATAAACTGAGGGCTGAGGAACCAAAACCTGTCGAACCAAGGAGAATAATAGGTAAAGGTGTATTCAGAGATACTTTTTACAACTATGGAGAAGAAGGACATCGGTCATATGAATGTTCCCATGCAGATAAGAAGGTTGGTAGTCACCAAAATGTTGTAGTGAATGAAGTTGCTGAGAACGAACTTGAGGTGGAAAATATGAATCTTTTTCTTAAAAAAACTTTGCTTCCTTCAAAACAAGATGATCAGAAGAGGAATCTGTTTAGAACCAAATGTAAGAGCAAGAATAAGGTATGTAATGTCATACTTGATGGTGGCAATTCTGAGAACTTTGTTTCAGAAGAGATGGTTAGTATGTGTAAAGAAGAAAGTATGGATATGGTTTAGAACAATGGAGATTTGTAAATGAAAGATACCCTATGCCACTATTAATCCTTTACATTTAATTTTAATTGAGAAGGGGTGTAAATATTGAAATGATTGCAAAGGAAAATAGAATAAAATATATACCTCTAAAAAAGAACCTGCTGAAAACCCTGTCAGACGGTCTCTGAAATTGTTGATTTTCACAATCCCAAACTGAAACTGCGAGATATACAAAACCCAGAAATCTTTTCTTTTCTGAGAAAGGTCAATTTTGACCTAGTTGAGAATGTCGACCTTGACCTAGAATTTCTGATTCCGACATAGGACAGAATCAACCTAAAAAGTCTCAGACTCAAATTCTATTTTTGGATCCCAGAAGTTTGTCGAAAAGGGTATCTGGATTTGTACTCCGATCTACTGTTCTGAACTTGTACCTACAAGAAAAATGGTTTGTTTGTTGGGGGGAGGGGTTTTCCTTGGTCAGACTCTGGTTTTGGAATTAACCTTAAAATACAATTGAAATTGCATAAATGAAACAAAGTAAATGAACAAATTCACCTTGCTTGTAGAAGTCCTTGTGGCGGATTCAAATCCGTGAATCCACAAGTATGTATCCACCAAATGGATGTAGAATGTAGAATATAGAATATAGAATACCTCAAATAAATTGCTTCTAAATCTTCAACACCAATCTTGAATAGATCTTGGAAGAGGAAGAGGCTTGGAGGAATATGGATGAAGAAATATTCAACCAGAGGGCTCCATAGAGCTTGAATCCTTCAAAGGCTACCAATGGATCTCCTTGATGAATTAGATTCTTGAATGCTTGAGAGTAGATGCTTGCTTCAAATATTTCTTCTTATCTTGTCTCTTCAAGTCTTGAGCGCTTGTGATTATGCTTGATGATGGTTAGAGAAAATGAGAGGAGAAAACTTCCTTATATATGAAACTAGTGCATAATCTTCTAGAGAGGCCCACATAGGAGAATTAAATTTCCATTAGACCTATACCTCTAGAAGTGGACCTATATTAAATATAATTTAAGAGTCATCATTTCGGAACCCAAAATAGCCAACCCAAAAGTGGGATTTAAAATTTTTTGAAGCCCGAGATCCGGAAATCCTGGAAATATGGGATTTGGACCAAAAGTCAGAAAAAGGTCAATTGTGACCTAGGTCAAGGTTGAGGTCGACGTTGACCTAGGTCAAGGGTGAGGTCGACCTTGACCCAGAAAGGTCAATTTTGACTCTGAGGTCAAAAATCTTAGTTTTCAGTTTTGGATGTCAGAAACAGGCTGGAAAAAGTGGGAAATGGGGCAGACCAAGAGAAAAAGGCAGATCCAAGTCAGAGACCCATTCAAGGTGCTCGACATGACCCCAAACCACTTAATCAAAAGGCTAAACCAGTCTATAATGGAAGTGCTTCCATTTTTTGACTATACAGTAAGTTAAATTTGGGAAGAAGAAAACATCCTAATCCTTATCAGATTAGTTGGATACAAGATGTGTCTAAGGTTAGGGTTGAGGAGCAATGCCTAGTTAATTTTAATATTGGATCTTATTATGATGAGATACTATGTGATGTGTTACCTATGGATTCTTGTCACCTATTACTCTGTCTGACCTTGGCAATATGACAGACATGTTGTGTTTGATGGTCGTGCAAATGCCTATGTTGTGAGACAGGGTGAAATCAAGCATAAACTGATACCTTTACAGGGAGCAGGAACTGAAAGATGTGGAGTTATCAGATATTGTCCGAAGGATAGTAAAAAATATGAGGAAAAGAGAATTGATGAACCTATGGGGTGAAAGGAAGGAGAATCTAAAGGAGAAAGCAAATGACATCTCTAAGGAACTTACAGAGATGAAGAAACAAATAACATATGTGACTCAGGTGGTGTAGCAGATGTTGACACCAGTGACACAAAGAGATGCAAATGATACCAAGTTGATCAGTCAGTCAGATTAGGAGGTGGTTCATCAAAACACTAATAATATCAAAAGTTCCAAGGATGACCAGTATCTACTACTCTCAGTTGCAGGCAAAATATATGAGGAAAGTGTAGGACTGATGAATTTGTCGAAGGAGACAATGGATAAAGGAAAGACAACATGGAATGAAGGACAAGAATAGATATGGGTTAAGAACAAGTATGGGATACCTGTTTTGATTCCCTTAAGATGTTCATGATTCCTTTATGGGAACATATTCTTTACCTGGGGTGTCTGATGTAGGAGCATCCTAGGATCCTTGGCAATCCTACTCAACCAAAAATATGTTTTCTTTTGTTCTTTAGATTGTTTGGAGGCTGCTCGGTGAAACACTCTGCTTCTCTATTGCTCAGGTTTTTTCACTAGGGAATGCTTGTATTTTGTCACTCGGTCATGCTTGTTCTGAGTTCATTTTCTGTCACTTAGGTTTTGTTCTTTGTTGCTCATGGTGTTCCTTGCCTGAGTCTCTTTGTTGCTTGGTCATCCTTTGCACAATTTGTTTATTTTGGAGTTGGATATGGTGGACGACTTCTACATTTAATTTTTATTGTGACATTAATGGTGGATCTCTCATTGGGGATTGTATGGACCTAAATATGGGTCAGGGGTTTCTCCTATGTTTGATTTGATGTCTGACCTCATGGTTGCTTTTGTATTTAAGTAGTATTTTGTTCTTAGTTTGGGAAGAGATAGGGAGATCACATTAGAGAGAGTAGATCGAAGTGTTAGATCTGAGAATCTGATTCATGAGCTATGTGTTTGTAGAAGACCTGTATTAGATCTTGAATTGTATTTTTATATTTGGCCATAACTGGGAATTCCTTACAGCCTGACATGTTGTATGTAATTAGAGTTTGGAGATAATAATAGTTGATATTGTGATATCCTATTATGTTTTGTTGTTTCCGTTGTAAGTGTTATGTGGCTGCAAGTTTGGACAGTCCATTCCTGGATCCTCTGACCTTGATTGTGTCAGAAATGGTCTCTGTTTTAGGGTCATAGGCTCTCAAAGCCTGCAAAGCTTCACTCTCCATAGTACCACCTTCTGTTAACTGCAACTAAGATTCAAATTCTTGTTTCTTTCTCCATATGAGGAAGTTTTTGAACTCATCAGTCTTGACAAATGCATCATCACTTAGAAATTTTTCTTGATGGAGGTCTCTTTCATCCTAACATAGTTGGAGGGGAAATTCCACTTCCTCTTGGATGTCCTTTTCCTTTTTCTTTCTCTTTATGATATGTTTCCTCAATTGGTGATGGTATTTCCTATCACTAGTGATCAGGGCACTCACTCTATCTTTTTTCTTCCCTTGTGTTTCTATCTGAGAGGGCTCTCCCTGTTCTATTCTTTGTTTCTTCTTTGGGGGCTCACTTGTTACCTCAGTGTCATGGGCCTCTGTGCTTTGCTCAATACTAGGTGGCTGGTTCATGTGATGAGGGATATATACTGGATATCCTCCCTCACTATTTTCATCATATTCTAAAGATGAATGCTTTTCAGGGCCCCTTTGTTTTTCCTCTATCTGATTTTCCAATTGATTATACAAAGTATGATAAATTTCAATCATCTTTGTGAGTCTTGTCAAATAAGGCACTCCTGGGAAGAAACCTCCAAAATGAATCTATGCCTTTTTCATCTCTTTCTCTAGATAAATCAGATCCTCATACTTTGCAGCTATGCTTTCTGCCTCTTCATCTTCTAGGACATTTCTGATTACGTCTTCATCATCACACCCTTCATGTTTCCTGATGCCAGTGACACTTGGGGTTAACATTTTCTTGGCACTTTTGATGAAACCCTTGAGGTCTACATATCTATATAAGGCCATAGTCATTTTGAATTTCACTAACCACTTGTTCACTACCTCCATAGCCCTCTTCCCAATAGTAAAGTCAACAACCATGAACTGAGTGGGCGTAAAAGTACCCTTCCTATGAGGGGCCAAGTGCTCCTTGTCTGTCCACATAAGTTGCCAAATAAATTCCATCAATGCAACCCTTGGAGGCACATACTTTGGAAGTATATGTGGAGGCTGGGAACAACCATAAACCCTAATCAAAGTTTAGGTCCTTTGACAATAAAAATCTCCCCAATTGTGGTCTCCTCCCCATTTATCCACATATTCACAAGGTCTCAGAAGCCTAAGAACCTTGACTGTCATCCTAGTCACATTAGCACCCAACAAGGTTAAATTTGGATATACAACCCAATTCTGAAAGTGATAGAATTCATTCTCATTGGAAGTATAATTCTAAACCCTAATCTATAATTGTACAGGGATTGGCTGGCCTTGGAAATGTAACCTAGGTCCCAAAAACTCTGTATCCATGTTGTCTATATTGAAGAATCAAATTAGGTACATCAATATTGAATAATGCACAAATTTTGGGCTTTCCTTCTTTTGGATACTTATGAGACCTTCATGTATCCTATCAATAAAATACTGGACGTCATCGAAATCAGTATAAACATGGGAGTTTTGGATGTCTAGGATGATCATTAATAAATCTGTAGGTAACCTCTCCATGTGCCCATCAACGCCCAACACTCTGCATAGCCCATAAGCTAGGTACTTCATATAAAATTTCAGATCCTTGAACTCATATGGTCCATCTTTTAAATTGGGTAGTGGGGCTATATAGTTTATATTTGACATAGGCACATGAGCTTGGATCAAATTCTTTACCAAATTGATCTCCCTGGCAAATTTGGCTTTTAATTTTGTTAGATCAATTTCAGTTGCAGAGGGATGGAAAATACCAAAGGCTTTCATAAAAGAAACCCTATCCAAGGTAACTAAGGCTAATTCATCATGTTTCTCGATAGTTTTGGAAACAATATCATATGATCTTCTAGCCAGTTTAATCAACAAATATACATCTAGGAAGACATCTGGAACAATCAACTTGGATAAACCTAATGTCCAAGGGTTTGAAACATGGATTTGCCTATCCTTATTACTATAAAAGTAATTGAACAAGTGATAACCAGAGCACCCAGGGGTGATGGGGTCTCTACATTTTGATAAGAAATAAGTGAAGGATTCATCATCTACCTTTTTATTTTGATTGGTTCCAGGAAGCAGAGCCATGAACTCTTCTGAGCAGTTCCTTTTCCCTTTCTGTTCCTCTTCTACATCCTTGCTTCCTCCACTGGCTAGAACCCTGCTTGATCCTTCTTGACTCATCTTTGTTGGTTCTGGATTATCTTTCTCTCTAGAACGGGTCTCTTTTCACAATCTCCCGCAACTTATGCAATTTTCACTTTGCTCTTCTGAATTCTTTGGTAAGCAGAATGTACAAGTGTTGCGCCTATTTATAATTGAATCATCAATGCAACAGTCAAGTTGAGAATTCTAAAAACTGCTTCTTAGTCACTTTTGTAATAACTCTGTGTGCATTGAAATCAAGTCTCAGCTAGCCATGGTGCTTGAAAATGATAGGTAATTGAATTCGAATGCTTGGATGGACAAGGTCATGATTTCTTTTTGCCTTTTAAAACCTTGTTTTATGTTAAAACGCTGACGGTAATATTTGATTGGCCCATTTTCTTTCCTTTTAATAGCTTAGTCGAGTACTTATAGTTTATTAAGACCTTAACTCTTCTGTTAACCCTGGCTTTTCATTTTGTTTCCCTGCAATGGCGCGAGAAGAGATCCTTAAGATTTTACTACACTGAGTCTTACCATGGTCTATTATGAGATTATGCGACTGCTTTATCTCTAGATCTCTGAATGTTTCTCTTGACCTAGGTTATTTTATGAGATCTAGTGCCAGCCGCAGATCTCTTACTTCATCAACGATCCTCGCTGAATCTCTAGATGGTTTTCTTAACCTTGGATTTGTTCCGAGATTCAGCGCCAACCATACATTTTAACTTCACTTTACCTCTGGTTCACTTTAACACCGAGTAACTCATTTCTTCTTATCTCTGAATCTCGCAATGAACTTTACTTGACTTTACTTAACCATGATCCAATCTGGAGAGATAAAGGAACCACCAAATTGCTGAATAAAATTCTTAACTCAGGTATCATTTGGAGATCATGCGCGAGCCACACGATGAGATCTTGATCTACGTCTTGCGCTGAATCTCTGAATCATTCTGTACTTGATCAACTTATCTGGAGATTACGCGACAAACCTTGATCCTGAATTTAATCTATGGCTCATGCTTGATTTCATAATCCTTGGAATTAACCCTAGTTCATTTCGAGATTACGAGATAAAGACTATCTCACAATCTCCCAATGTTTAACTTAACTCTAGACAAGTCTCAAGATTAAACACTCAATCAGTCTCTGAATCATTGAATAATCTTCTTTACCTTGGGTGTTTTTAGAGACTTGACAAGAACCAAAGATCTCTTACTTCACTTAGACACGTGTACGCATCTTAGCTTATCATCTCCTGATCGCTCAATGTTTCATGTCTTTTTGATCTTTCTTAGCAATTCAACACTAGACACACATCTTTCGTCTGATCGACAGTCCAGATTATTTCTTTGGAAAACCTGACTCATCTTTGAACTAACCACGCTTGACCCTGATTTATTTGGAGATTCAGCGACTAGGTAAATCTCCAAGTCACTGAATGATTTGACTAACTCCAGCTTGATCTGGAGATTACACGCCAACCATAGATCTTTTACTTCATCAATGATTAGCGCTAAGTCTCTGAAAGCTTCTGTACTTGACCATTTCTTTCTGAGATTAAGAGACAACCCTCGATCTTGACTTTAATCTAACGACCCGCGCTGAATCTCAAGACTTCTTCCTTAACCACACTTCTATTTTGAGATCATGCGACTGCTTTATCTCCATATCTCTGAATGAACTTTACTAGACTTGGCCTTAACCACAGGTTCATTTGGAGATTGCCCGACAACTGAAACTCCAAGTCACTGAAAGATTTACTAACTTTTGAGTTAACTGGGAGATCATGTGCTGGCCAAAAGATCAAACCAAGGACAGAACAAGATCAACGACCCTTTCTGAGTCGCTGAGTAAAAACTTAACCTTGGCTTTTATCTGGAGATCTCGCGTTGACCGCTCATCTCAAACAAGATCAATGATCCTTGCTAAGTCTCTGAACATTTCACTTAACTCTGATATCACTTGGAGATCACATGAAAAATCAAGAAGAAACCCTGTCCTGACCTTGGGTTAGATTACGAGATCCAGAGATGACTAAGTCTCTGAATCGCCAAATACTTTTCATAACATGAGTTAAATCTCGAGATCTTGCACTGGCCACACAATGAGAGGAAGATAGACCGCTTGTGCTTGATCTCTGAATCCTTAAGAGCATATTCCTTTCTTCCCGAGATTAAGAGATATAAGCTTGCGCCAAGTCTCTAGACCATAAAGAATATTTGGTCTCGATCACAAGATTAGGAGATAGAGGCAAAGGGTAAAAAGCACATGACTTATATAACACTTAAGTTACTCGACAAAGGTAACTTCAAAATAAAACAAGGTCATGAAGGTATAGGGTTTTTGCATGGTAAAGACACAAATGACCTAGCGTTTAAGATTTTCAATCAATTTTAACACCACAACAGTTAGGATACAAACACTCTTAGAAAATTTGAGGGCACACTAGAACAGACCTTTAAATTTGAGGAGAAAAACTGACACTGGGAACCAAGGCTTTTAGCAAGACTCAGAAAAACACAAAATAGTCCTAACATGATCAAACACATCAAAGTATAAGAGTGACGTAAATAATTGATTGCTAAGCATAACTTGGAAAGACCTCTAGAGAGTACTTAATACTGACGTCTACTACATCATTTTTTCTTATTGTCCAGTCTTACGATTCAGTAGAGGTCCGCTAGACTATCAATATTATAAATTAATTTAATCAGATTTTAGATGGAACTTATCTAGGCTTTTAGATGTGGCTATAATCTTCGTGTTTAATTAGGGAACACCTTTTCTCAACCCGCGACAAAAAAATTCTTTTTTTAGAAACAAGTGCTATCATTTAACAAATATAAATTTACAATGAAAGTAGTGCTCCACAGATTAAGCAGTGTTCAAGAAACAATGATTTAGGATGAAGAGCATGGTAAATAGATGAACTTGAATATCATTGCAAGAAATCTCTGGTTATTCTCTCACCCAGATGATCCCAATGCCCTTTCTTTTTTTGTTCAATCCTCCTCTTTTTTCTAAACGCTCCCGACGCTGACCAAAATCTGTGTCAGTTCATGTTTTGGTTTGCATTTTGTTTGGTATGCAGAACTCAATCCAATGTAAAAACATCAAAGACAAAATTACCTGGCATGATGAAGAGCGTTTGGAAACCCCAAGTCTGTACGGAGGGAGAGGAAGAGCCTATTGTTTAACACAATGAATGAGAAATTCGTGCTAAAAAAACCCTTATGCCACGGACCTGACTAGTTTATCAAATTTGCATAAGTTTTCAATTTCGAAAAAGTGGAATTGGAATTTATTTTCCAATTCCACCTTTTTGGATGAAAGTTTTTAATCCTCATTTTAACGGAAAATGAGGATTACATAATTCCAATTCCGTTTTCAAAATGTGTACACAAATAGTGAATTTGATAATTCCTGAATATTTTAATGCCAATTCCAGATCAATTCCAGCTACTAAATGGACCCTAAATTCACCATTTTTATTAATTATTTGATGTTAAGTTTACAACATAATTACTAAATCCAAACAAAAGTTGGTATAAAATATGACCATAATCTTGATGCTAGAATTCCGACTTCCTCCAAATTACATAGGGATTACAGACAACTAATACAGATAAAACATGAGGCTTGCAATCATGTGCCACCTAATCCCATCGTTACGGACTATGGAAGTGAGACATTCTCATCGATGATCACAACCAAGGTTTTCTACCTCATAAGCAACTCATACACTTCCTGCGTTAATTAGAGAATTCACGTAATTAAAGATTCGCAAGTTCTGTAAAATAATGTGTAGAATATTGAGCCGAGAAAGAAGCAGCCCAGTTGATCAGTTTTTGAATACAGAATATGACGAAGAAAAAAGCAGTGGAGGAAGAAAATTCAGCCAATTGGCATTCAATGTCGCTATCGTCAGCATATTTTCCTGCGCTACGAGAACCGATGCAGGTATTTAACTTTCATAGGCTGCGTTGTGTCAATTATATATACCAAATTTTAGAGGATTTGATCTTCTATGAACTCTAATATTCTACTTGCATGTCATAACATCTGTATAACTATAGGCCAGTTCTGCTTTTCATATGCACAATCTAAAATATATAGTCCAGTTTTGCTTCTCGTTACCCTGAATTGGATTGAATCTTTTAGTTGTTTGTAATAAAAGTTAGACAGATGAGAGCAGTATCAAGATAATAATAATATATTCTATTTTAGAAGATTGCATGTTCCTTATAACTTGGCAAAAACATAAAATATAATTTGCAACATTTTAGAGTCGTACTTTAATAAGCTGTGCCCACCTGTTATTCTTCATGTAAAAGGTACAATAGATTTTTGTGGTGGAAAACCACAAACAATTTGCAAAAAAAAAAGTGTATTTTGACAAATTTTTTAAAAAAAAGTTGACTTTTTTATTTTTGTCTTTGGTATATTTTGCATGGAGATTAGCCAGCACCTAACACTACTAGCTTTCTCAGACTGGTAATGACAGTCACATACATTTGTTCATTAATACCAAACAGTTTTATTAAAATTCAATGTAAACATTACTTCTTTTATTCAGAGAAGAATTGGTGTTGATGTTTTATGGTAAGCCATTTGGATAACTATTTTAGTTCATACACAACAGTTTAGCTTTACAATCACAAATGACATACAGAAAACAGATGGAACTCGGTGGGAGTTGGTGGAAGAAACGTCTAGATGGAGGATGAGAAACTTCCAAATTCAATGTCAGGTTTGACCACTTCACATCATTGGTGGAAGAAATTTCTAGACAGTGAAGTTGATGGTAGAAATTAATATCTACCAACATTTTTATTTGACAAGATGAAAATTGAATTGCTAATTATACATTTATAATTTTTAATAATTAGCTGAGGCATTGATGGGGAGGTCACCTTTCTCCTCTAGACTCCTACTTTCTATTAGGAATCTCACTTTGGACCCTATTCATTCAGGATCCTCTAGACTCACACTCGAGTCTCTTAGGGTTACTCACCGACCCTAACTAGAAGGATTTCTATACTCCCTCTCTCTTAGGTTTCCTACTCACCGAAAAGTTTCACTCTTCACCTTCTCTTACTCTCCATGACTGAAATAAGTCAGTCATGCACCTTTATCCTTCTATCTCTCTCTCCTACAAGTTCTCTAGCCGGACCATTTAGCTCGCCTAGGACTTGTCTACAATTCTGACTAGCCACTTCTCAGACACAGACACACAAACAAAATAAAAATACATGAGGGATGCTTCTTGACGGTCACACTCCATAGGACGGATTATAAGAGTCAAAAAGCATCCATGGTACTTAACTGAATTCAAAATCCTACTCTACAGAAGTCTGTACACAACAGA
>MU225914.1:99632-177746 GCA_018584345.1 Thuja plicata
CCTAATGGCATTATAGTTTTTTTTTTATGAATAGTTTTTTGTATCCGGCTTTGGCCGAGTGACTCTGCGGGGTGATTTTATTTATCCCCCGGCCCCTTTTTTGTGAATATGTAACTTTGAAATTTTTCAATGGAAAGGAACTATTCATAAAAAAAAAATAGCATTCATAAGTACCTCTAAGAGTGGGGTATTATGGATTGGGATTTTTAAAAAAGATTCACCGGGTACAGTTGCCTTCTTTTTTAAGAAATTTGAAGGTGGGTCGTTTCAAAAGTTTTGTTCTGCAGTTCAGGTTGAAAGTTGGTGATCTAAAGAATTTTATTATTTTGTATATTTAATTTATAAAGTAAAAAAATTAAATTAATAAAATATTTTTTTGATAGAAATTTGAAATTTTTGAATGAATGGTAAATGGTAGCAAAATAAAATTAGGAAATGTTATTATTCAAGAAGAGATTCTAAATAGTTATAGAATATTTTCTTTTATTATTCAAGAAGAGATTCTAAATAATCATAGAATATTTCTTTTTTTTTTTTACTTCAAGAAGCACCTTGTTTCTTCAAAGTGGATCCCAAGCTTGGACATGAGATCCAATCTTAGAGATATAGAGTCAAACATGCAATTTTTTTCAAAAAATATTTTTAGTTCTCTATTATCTAAATTATATTTTTATTAGCTAAATATTTTCATTCATTTGTATAATAAAGATTGACATAATAAATTAATTATGTTGTTTTAATTGATAAATATAATTAATTATTTTATATTTTTTTAGTATTTCATTTGATTGTTTTTGTTTTGTCTATTTTATTTCTCTTACCAATTATTAATTATATGTTTATTGACTTTTTTAGGTTTTAAAAATTAATTTAGTATAGCATTTTAATATATATATATATATATAGGATAAGTATTTGAAGGGCTCGGACCTAATACATAGCAATCATAAAGGCAAATGGAGCTAATCTCATGAGAGGTGAGATTGGGAAAAAAAGAATAAGAAGAAGAGCTAAATATTTTGACCACACACACATACTTTAATTTTGTTATTAGTTGGATTTCTAATGTACTTTAAATGGTTAGAAATATATGACCACATACATCTTGACAAAATTGGGGTGATTTTATAAAATAGGTGTCATTTTTGTGTTGCTAAAGTGTGCACCTCTATTGTGTCTAGAAGATTGAGTAGTAGACAATGACTCCTAATTTGTAGCATTCTAGTTACAAAATACATTAGAGATCCTTAGCCAAATAGTTTACAGTAAGATTCCATTCCCTATGAAAATGACTAAAAATGATGGGATCAACGTTCCACTAAATTTAGAGAATCTACTATAGAAAAGAATCCAATATCCAAGGAGACTCATATGACCTCTAATTATTTAAAAGAGAGGACAAAAGATCATTGAATTCATCTCACAAATTGTCTTCTTCCAACCTAACTCAGATTTTCTTTAGATCTACAAGGATGGCTTGAGTCTCCATTTAATTATTAGCTACAAAACATGTAGTAGAAGAGAAAAAGGTGATTTTTTTTTTTATTCCACTCAACTTCACCAATCCCCATTAGACTTGCATTTCTATGAGAAAAACCATAAGTGCTACTTTCAAAAAAATCAGAGGAGACCATTTACCTACTCTATTCATATTATAAAAATATTTAATCATAAACCCAAAATAATAGTGCTAATTAATGATCCAAATTTGAATGCCTCAAAATTTCTGTTTCATAAGAAGTAAAGATTTCATCAATAAAAATTTTAGCAACCAAAATTTATTTAATAGCTTATAAAATATCCTACTAGACATATATAACCCAATAATAACCTTGAAGATATGATGATTTATTTCTAACAAAAAAATTCAAAGACGTAAAGATGAGAGTAATATCCCAGGCCAACAAAATGGTAAATATATAATTCATTAAGAGGATGATCAAAAATAGAAAAAAAAAAGAGATAGAAAAGTGGTATGAACAAACAATCTTTAAAGATCAGGGATTATGGAGATAAGGAGGCTCCTCTCCTATCCAAAAGTGTTCCTAAGATTTGCTCAGATGAAATTTTGGGTCTGTCAAAAGTTAAACCATTCTTTGGAGGAGTGACCCCCACATCCTGAGTGGACAAACTCAATAGAATGAGTAATGAAAAGATTAACAACTCTGACTATTCATTGGTCAAAAATTTGAAGGGGTGAATTGAGATTTTCTTGTCTAACTTGTTAATGGATGAGGCTATATTAGATCTATTTGCCCGACCCTTGTCAATAAGTTTTACACCTTTTAGAGCTAATGTTGATCTTGCTAAATAAATGAGCTATTGATGTCTAGAAGTGGTGCATTTAATGACAGAGGGAACTCAAAGAGATTAGTCCAATGCTTGCATCATGAGTCACACAATGAAATAGGACATAAAATACTTGGGAGAAATGCAAGATCGGCCTTCTTATTATTAGATAATCAAGTATAATGGATCTGCAACATGCAGTCATACAAGCCTAAGTTAAAGACCCTTGTAGAGTTTATCTTTTTATACTACCTATTCTTATTCAAAATTATTATCTCTACTGGTGTTCCCTTCTTCTGGGTTCTCTGTCATGCCCCAAAGTAATCTACAAGAGGTTTTAAAGCCTTTACAAGCATTAGGTCGGCTCAAGAAAGATTACATTTCCCAATTAGAACAAAACATATTACCAATATAGGCCAAGACCCAAATCATAAGAATCTCCCTCAAATTTATAAAACATGAATCATGATCCTTCAAGTAGGTCATCCATAAATGTAATAACATCGATAAATGCACCGTCAAGCTTCATCGATTAGAAAATCCCTTCGCGAGATTGAAAAACACAAACTAGCTAGAAAACATGAAGAATAGTTAAGTCCAACCAAGGATCTGCAAGATCTCATATGTGAAGTAGCCAAATGCGATGCGAACCTAGGAAAAGGTTCTAAAAGAGTCCACAAACACACCATAAGGTTTACGACTGCAAACAATCCAAAATGAATGAATGTTGAAATAAAGTCAGAGATTGACTACAAAAAATAAATATTTTTTGTTTGGTTGATGCAAGATTGCCAAGAACCCAAGATTCTCTTGCATCAAGAAGCTGAAGGATAGTGTTTTGATTAGTGCAACACTTGAAGGAATATTTTTTGTCTAGATTTTCCATTAAATGGGACATGATTAAGGTGGTCTTGGAAAGCCCCTAGTTATTTGACAAGGGGGACCAAAATGGCTTGTCCCCTATAGATGAAAGCCATGTTTTGAACCAAAAAATGATTTAGGAAGGGTTTCCCCCACTTGGGTTTGTCTTATAGAGCTCCCTTTAAAATCATGGAGCCCTAACACCCTTAAACCTATTATCAACTCATTAATTTCTTTCATCACCATAGATAAAGTTGCTCTACAAAAAACCCAGTTGATTTTGTCTAGGCTCTATATTATTGTGGAGCTGAATAAATCTCTTCCCCAAAGAATTACTCTAAAATTTAAATATGGGATTAGAAGTCATCCTAGGGTCCAAAAGTGCTTTTTTGTATCTTGCTAATTTGGCAGTGAGCCTCTGTTTGCAATTCTAGGGTAGTGAGCTCCTATCTATATTCAGTGTTGTATGAGCAGTAAGCCTCTGGTTGCAAGTTTGAAGTAATGAGATCCTATTATCTTTCTAATTAGACTATATATCAAGTGATTTATCTTTTTGGGTAAGTTCTCAACTTGGTTTCTCCAACAGTTTGTTTTTTCACATTTATACAAATCTTGGTGTTGATGTGTTATTGTTTTACTTTATTGTTTATTTAATAAGGTGTGTGGTGAGTAACATTGATTGCTGATTTTTTAAGAGTTTTGATTTATGCTGATTCACCCCCCTCTCAACATTTGGTGTGTGTTAAACATCAACACCATCATGAGAAGAGTGAAAAGAAGGATTTTAAATGAAAGTGAGAATATCATTAGTAGGCATGTGTGTCTTATCAAGATTACTAGGAAATAAAGAGGACTTAGGATCAAAGGAACCCATAAGTATATGACTTCTCCTAACTAGAATACTATAGGTAAGAATCAATGTTATAATGCTCACTCATAATAAAAGAAAGAAAACATAGATCTAACAAATGCAAGTATGAAATTTGAAAGAGATATGCAAACACTCATTAAATTTATGTAACATAAATGGAACTAGAACACATAATTGCACATAAAATCTAATGAATAACACATCTTACTGTGAAATGAAAAGTGAGGATCCAATGTGTTGGTGTTTGAAAATGTTTATGCTATGAAAAGATACCAATATACCTTGAGACTGATGTTAGGAGTAGTTAGCTCCAAGGATGAAATCTATACAAGGTAAGTGGACCAACTTTAGGGACAAGACTTCCCTCTGCACTTTTGGCTCTGCAAAACCAAGGCGGGTGCACATAATCCAGATAAATATTTAACTTTCACAACTCCTTATACTCTGGATTTTAACAACATATAAATGGTAAGAAGGTATGAAATGACAACCACTCATTCAGTGAATCTTCACTACCATGTAGGAAAAACAACCAAAAACCCCAAAACTAAAAGGGAACTAAGATGGTATTGTTGTTTTGATAGACAAAGAATATAACCAAATGTATTCAGATATGTATCAATGTAGAAATTTACTAATTACTGATCAGTGCTTTATCCATTGGGAATTTTTTTTAGTTCAAATGCAGTACAGAGAAACTAACTATTGTCAAGGACTCAAAACCATAAATATAGATACTTCAGATCAAACACTACTTATAAGATCCTTCTGTAGACAAACCCAAAAAACTTATGTCATATCCAAAGCGTTATTTGATTTGATCCTAGATCAAAAATGAGGACAAATGACACATACATAGATAAATTCCATGCAATGAATCAGAAGATTCACAATTCAACAAGTGAGCACTAAGGAGAAACTTAAAATCTAAAATATTGTATTAATAAGTACAGAGACTCCAGCTTCAATTCCAAAATGCTTCAAAATACATACCACTTCAATAAATGCAAAAGACCTGCAACTTTTTGTTCTGTAATAATACTCTCTAGATATACATCTGTTACACTCACTGGAAATATTAAATGACTTAATGCCTATGTTACTTCCCAAATTTTTCTAGCCTCTACTAAATGATCTTGGAAGTCCTTTTATAGGCCAAGGACTGCAATAAGCTTCCTATCATTTAGGGTTAGGGCTAACTCTCATTAAAATACTACATGATAGAGAACATTAAATTCATTACAACAACCAAGCAGCTCTGTCATATAGACTAAAATATTCTTTTGAAACATTCTATTGAGAAGAAACTGATTTGGCCACCATCCACCTTGGGAAACTAAAGAACAACACCCTGCAACATGAATAAAGAATGAAAAATCTGACATGTATTAATTAGCCCAGGAGGCTTAACCCCAAGAATTGCAGAAAACCAACTATCCTTCATTGAAAACCTAAGGACCCTGAGAATTTGATTTGATCTGTATTATAAAACTCTGTAACAACTCGTCATTTATGGTGAAGAACAGAACAGGATAAGCCAAAAGATTAAAAACTGATTAACATATTAACCAGAAACCCTATAAGGATAACTCTACAATAAATGTCTTCAAAATTGCCAAATCTTCCTTCATACAACATCCAACACCTGTTCATATCAAAACTAGAAGGTCAAATTGTTTCATTAAATGCTCTGTAATATAAGACATAATTCACGGCTTTGAAAATTCTAAGAAACATGTTTGAAAATTTGAAAAGCAGTTAAAACGGTCATAAACGACGTGGAAATCAGTATCAACGACCGAGATTTAAAATTTTTTTGTCTTTAAAACATGGCCATAGATCCTTTTTAAGTTAATCATGCACTCAGATCAGATCAGGATAGGTGACATGCAGGTGCGATGCATTAAAGATTATAGACCTTCATCTTTACGATCAAGGCTTTATGTTGGTCGTAGATCTCATATTAACTATACTGCAATTTACCTTTACCATCGGCTTCAAACTGCAGGTCCCACAAACTCAGATAGGACACGTGGCATATAGACGCGATGCCTTGAAGACTATCTATTGTGCATCTTGTCATTAAGGATTTGTGTTGACCACATGATCAAATTTAACTTGTCCGCCTGTTATCCTCCACTTAAGGGCTCGAAAACTGGACCACCAACCACCATGTGTCACCATGGCGCATTGCCTCGAAGGTTAGATCTCGAGCAACTTGTGAATGATTAAATATGCTCACCATAGATCTTTCTCTGATTTGATCGACTGTTAACTTTTCTTAAGCTACGACCACTTTCCACATGGCCACCAGGCGTAATTCCTTAATGGATAAAGATCTTTATCTTGGTGTTGAAGGTAATGCGCCTCCCGTTGGAGCTTTTGAACTGATCATCACTTTAACCTTCTGCTTACTTTAAAAAATAGGACCCATGCTATCAGAAAGGGACAAGTGTCACATAGGTATGATGCCTTGATCATTAAAGAAATGCATCTTCACGATGAAGGGAATGCGCTTGTCATTAGATGAAAAGTGACTTGCACAGGAGATGTAAAGGGTAAAGTTTATTGGGAGAAATAAACTTAGGAATTAGGAAAAAATTAAAATGAATCCTACCCGAGTTAGGAAATAAAACATATGTCCCCATCTGAAGATGACATAAAACATGACGTAAGAGGACTTAAGTTACAAAAAAGTAACTTGAAAATAGAATTCGCCAGGAGGGTTTATGGTTTTTTGCCAAAAACCAGAAACAGTTGTAGAGATAGGAAAGAAAATTTAGGACCATGAATTTTTTTGAAACAAACCAAGTGAAGATAATGATATGAAGAAGGATGTATGATGATCCTTATTCTAAGGTCGATTGGATTAATACTGCATATTGGAACTGCTACAGATATCTGAGTAAAAAATCAATTTTCTGGACTATGACATCGATGCTTGACAGATAAATTTTTTGTGCTTTGGGGATATCTTACAAATGATGGAGATTTAGGCATTGGGAGCTTAAGAGACAACATAAGGAACATTGAAGAATTCTTTCCATTGAGTGCAAGTTGTGACAGTATCATGAAATAAATTGAATAGTGCTAACAATGACTCTAATTGGGGATGCATGTCTCTTGCAGGCATGACAATATTCCATAACTCTGAGTTGAGAAGACCACCTACAGGAAAAGAAACTAACCTATAATAGATAGGAAAAATAAATAATATGTACACAACGTATTTACAACCGACTGTTCATGGATACAAAAAGAAACTTCAAGAGAAATAAAACTTCAGGAATTGTCCATGAACCGACAATTTCAAAAAAATTCTAGTTAAATCCTTTAAAATGTAAGAATCAGAACCCCATTTACTATCAATGATATATGGTCTTAACCATATAGGATCAAACTTTCTATGTTTTCCTTTATCCTCCAATCTGGCATTCCACATTAAGACCAAATCATTAATCTCAAAACTTCTTGCAATGGTCGACTTCTGTCATATAGATCCTTACATTGAAGCTGCAACCTAACATTTTTATCATGTGCTTCCCTTCTTGATTCATCCAACTGTATCAAATCATCCATTCTAATCTTCATCTCATCATCTAATTCGTCATCATATTTCTGAATAAATTTTTACATTTGCAATAGGTTATTCTGAGACAATCTAGCATGTATACCATATATTAGACCAAAGGGTGCACAAGCAATGACTTTCTTAAATGTTAATCTATAAGCCCAAAATGCTTGTTGCAAATTTGAATCCCAGGCCTTTTTGTTTTTATCTAATACTCTTTTTAAAATCTTTATCATGCTCTTATTACTAGATTCAGCTTGACCATTTCCTTGTGGATGATATGGGGAAGAATAAGAAATTTAGATTCCATACTGCTAGAAGAAATCACTAAACTCTATAGATCTGAAACACATAGCATTATCTACCACAATATTTTTAGGAAAACCAAACCTAATGAGGATATTTTTTAGAATAAAATCAGTGACAATTTTACTAGTAGCCTTCTTGGTGGGAACTTCTTGAACCCACTTAGTAAAGTAATCAGTGGCTACCAAGATCCATGAATGACCTCCACTAGACTTGTTAGGAATCTCTCCAATGAAATCCATTCCCCATTTTTGAAAAGGTGCATCAACTATAACAGGCCTCAAAGGTAAATTCCCACTAAATTTAAGCTTACCTGCAAATCTCTGGCAAGCATCACATTTCTTGACATAACTATGGGCATCCTTGAAGATAGTAGGACACCACAAACCAGACCTCATAATCTTATGTGTAGTAGTCTTAGCCATGTAATGGACCCCACATGCACCATTATGCATTTGTTCCAACAAGTTCTTGGGTTTATCATAGTCCACACATTTGAGCAATACTCCTTCATTGCTCCTCCACCATAACTAGCCTTGTATTATTGCATACTTAATGACATGCAACTTAACTGTTCTCTTTCTATTTTCATTCATTTTAGGAGGCAACATCATTTTTTGTAAATATCCAATGATGTCCTGTTGACGGGGTTTTGCTGACCGGGTCCGCCAACAGTCATAAGTTGTCACCGGGTTCCAGGGAAACCGGCCAACTCCGCCTGCAAAGGTTGTCCGGGGGAAGTAAATCTTTCGGGCCTTCAAGCACCTGGGTGTCGAGTCACGACAGTGTGGGGCTCGGTTGGGAGAGGTGACTATTTTTGAGGGGGATAGCTGGTTTCTTCAACTCATTCTCTCCGGAGATTCAATCAAAGTGAGGTTTTCCCAAGCGTTTTATACTTAGCAAATAAAGCGAAAAGGATCCTGCAGGGTTAGAAGCATTTCATCTAACTACAGTCATGTTGAAATGTCTGGAACATCAATAATACTCTGATAAGCTACACTAAATACCGAAGAAACACATAACCATCAGCTAGCATTTTATCAGTAGCGGGAGCAAAGAGTTCGTTAATCTACTTTAACATACCAGAGTAAAAGACAAAGAACATTAAAACATGAAATACCATTAACTCAGAAGCAGGAATGCCAACAACATCATTGCCAGGAATTCTTCCTTCTCTATTAATATTCCTTCCAGCCAGCACTGGTGCGTGATACAATGGCGGCTCCAGGGGAGCATCTAACTATTGAGAACAGAACAACGGAGCATTGAGCTCTGCAACTAAAATGAGAAATTACTTTGCTATTGCTATGGAAAACAAAATCATCAATTTTGCTGACCCTTGGAAATGGGCCAGTTTGCCTATTTATACAACTCTTTCTAACCCTAACCCTATTTTCATCATGCCTTAATAAAATACAATATCTGGGGGCCGGTACTACTTGCGCCACCCTACAAAAGACTTGGAGACGAAATAGGTCTGCCATGTTAGAAGAATAAGATAAGAATATACATCGGAAGAATCAGTCTTGAGAAGAGAGCCGGAAAGGAGAAAGAAGGAAATAGGTCCCTCGGGGACCGAGGCTACATGCCTCATAAATGGGAAATGCGGCGCCCTGTCTCCAATGTGCCAGATGTACCTCTGAGCGGTGCCTCGAGAAGACCACCTTGTCAGAAGGCCAACTGCCAAGCCAACGCCCCTTGATGTGGTCAACTACCTTTTGAAAACCTTTATTAACCGCTTCTGAAAGTGACCGGTCGGCCTCGAGGACCGGGACACGGATCGCTTTAAAGAATACAAAATTCTTTGGATCTCGGACTCCGGGATCCGGGAACTTTCGTCCCAAAAAGAATAAAGAATACTCAACGCTTGAGTTCTCCCCGGCCCCCGGAGAAAGCTCAAGGTTGTTTATTATTGTTGAAGGCCTGGAGGAGGTGAGAAATGCCATCCTCATCTATCTCTTTTAGGCTGGCCCTTCTGTGCCTTGCCACTTCAACTTGTTCCCCCAGGTCCGGAACATTTTCTTTAAACTCATCTGCCCTCCTCGTGGCGTCATGACCCTTAAGTATCATGCTGATTAGTTTCACCATTTGCGCCCCATCTATCCCCTCCGGGGATTGATATCGGGATTTCGTTATATCATCAAAACTCCCCAAAACTGAATCTTTAAGGGTATATGTATCTGTAATAAGGGGGTCGGCCCCGGAAGTCTTTATTACAAAAGACTTGTATAAATTAGAAGAATATTTTAGAGCATTTACCTTTTCCTGCAAGGACTCTACTAGTTGCTTAGTTACCTCCAATGTGAGGTCAAGTCTGGAGTGCTGAGCTCTTACAAAATCAAATGATTCCTCACCTAGAATTCTGGATTCAAAAATTGTCTTCTCCCAAGGTAAGGAGCTCTTTGAGCTCCACCTTCCATGCTTGGAAAATTCCCGAACTCATCGGTTGCAAATACATCAAACTCCTCTTCTAGAGGGGGACTGGTTGGGACCTCCACGGTTTCTGCTTCTTTCTCCAGTTTCGGGGAACTGGAAGAAAGGATCTCTATTTCTCGGGGGAGGGATGTTGCCGGCACTGGTACCGGCTCTGCTTTGGCCTGTTTGATGTGCTTCTTCTTCCTCTGGGTAATCAAAGGTGGCCCCACATCGGCTATTACCGCCGCCTCCATGGGATCCACCCCCGTTGCCTTCACCATTAGGGCTGCCAGCGACGGGGAGGAAGGGGGACAAATTGGTCCGGCCATGAGCGGGGGAGTGGCCAGCCTCGTTATTAACCACTCCCTCATCTGCTGGGAGGCTGCCACAGATTGCTTGATCTATTCCTGTATAGGGAATTCTTGCACAGGAGGGGTCGTGTCTATCCCTTTTCCCTTATCTGCCCCCTGCGAAGAAGTCCCGGCCCCCGGGGTTAATTTGGGTCCCGGCTGTGGTGTTGACTTTGGCGCCGGTCGGGGAGCTTGACGAATACTCCCGGGGCACACCCTCTTGAAATAGGCGTGACTTCGCTCAACCACCTCCTGAGTGAAGTCCTCAATCATGGGCCCCTCCTAGGTGGCCCAATCCATTGCTGGCAGTTCCATTTTATCGATCCCGTTTGCCTTGTACTGGGGGTCAATGGTGGGGGCGGTGTCCGAGAAATTCTCCAGGAACCTTTGGAGTCTCAATAGTTGCATCATTCCGGCCGTCATCCTGACATAGGGCCGGCTTCGCACCTCCATGTCATCTTGGAAATCTGCTTAGAAGTCCTCCATGTGTATTTGATGGGGCTCTGAAGCCCGGGGCATTGTCGTTGCTATTTTTCCATGCAGATCAAAGTTCTTCCGCGCCAGATAAAAATCTTGTAGGTTATAACTTTTTAGCTCATTGTCTGCCTCTTTTGCGGTGGCCAGACTGCAAGTGTAGTTCCCATAGGTGATTGGGAACAAGATGTTGGGGACCTTCTTGAGGGAAAAGAAGGTGTGTAGTTCCATCATTTGCCGACAGTATTCCATCAGCACGATCTTGTCCCCACAATGTCTGGGCAACAAGTAGGGTTTCCCGGAGAAGCCGACGACCCTGATGTATGTATGCTGCTGGAACTGAATATAGTAGTGTCCATAACTACTGACTAGCTTCATCACCTCAGTGGACAGGAAGTATCTGGCATCCCGGGTGGGTGTAAGAAAATGGTAGTAAACGAATGCATCATTTACCTGACAAAAACTGGGGAAGCTGGCCTCCCATTGAATTTGTGGAAAATGGTCCCACGGTGCCTCTTGTTCCGGGCCAATCCCGAGCACGCCATCTGTAAGTAGGCCATTGGAGTGGGGCCTCTGTTGTGCTAGGGCCCAGAAAACATAAGAAGACATATAGAACTTCTTCTTCCTGCCCAGTTGAAGGACCTGGGAGTCGACATGATTAGAGATTATTGCGTCCCAATCGAAGAATTCTCCTTTGGTGGAGATGCCGAGAAGGAAATAATACATCCATTTGGAAAACTCCTGGGTGGAGGGCTACTCAAATACCTAGGCCAATGCTATTATCCCCATCTGGATGCTCTCCTTGAATTCAGAGTGGGGGATTTCTATCTTCATCCTCTTTGGGTCCCTCTTTGGGGCCTTAAGCCTGTTGGTATTCATGTACACCCGGGCAGCATCCTCCAGTTGTGTAAAATGGTCCAAGGCATCAGTCCTTGTGACTACTATGGCTCTGTCAAATTGTGGGATTCCTAATCCCGCCTGGAATGTGTCTGGGTCGAGGGATGCTAGAGGAGTGGGGTATCCGGTGGGATCTGTGGCCGCAAGCATGATGGCCCAGACGGAAGAGTTATAGTTGGCAGCCAGTGTTAGGATAAGCTCCGGAGACTGCATGGAGCATGGGAAGCAAGCTGCCCGGAGGATCTCGGAGCCTCCAACGTTGATCGCTAATTGATCTCCAGCTTGTCGCTGGATGTGCATCACTTTTACCAAGGCCTGCATCTCTGCCCACGTTCCGACGCTGGTGTCGGTTATAAGTTTAACCTTGGACTCAATCTTTGAGCCCGTGATGACGTTGTTCTGCACGAACTTCATGGTGAGGGGTAGTTTCTCCAGGGCCCTCTCCATCTTGGATTTTGTTGCTGCCCTGGTGGCCGTTGAGGGAAGTTCTGGACTTCCGGGCGGGGAGGATGCAGATGCTTCAGACATGATTGATAGATGAATTCCGGGAACCTGCAAGGCAAAGCGACCGTCAGAATATTTTTATCAAAATAAAATAGTTACTCCGGGGTCCGGAGATCTTACCACCATGACGTTTGCTTTTTCTGAAAAGTTAGTTTTATGCAAAGATACCCGAAAAGCAAAACACATCGTAAACTTAAGATTTTATTAAACATCCGGGTCTGGGGATTTTGTCACACTAGGTGAAGACACAGGATGGACCGTGGTAAGAGATCTGAAACCCGAAGAAATGACCATTGGTGAGGACATGTAAAAAGCCAAGTCATCAAGCCCACGTGGGCACCACGTGCGGAGGTATTAAATGGAAGTTATGGCGATGACGGCGGAGCCAACTGTCTGAATGCGCGAAAAGGGAAAGCCACTTGGCTGGAATTGATTGTGCACATGGGATATAAATGAGGTTCTGACAGACTCCATGGAGGAGAGAGAAAATTGCCTGTTTGAAACCAGCCAAGAGCCGAGCTTCAAACAGGTGGTTTTCTACCTCGAAGCGAGCTCGGAGGTAGAAAACCAGACACAGAGGTGACTCAACTAGCTCGTTTAGCCACCCAAAAGGATATACATGAAGCTGAGGGATATATACAAAGAAATAAGGAGATATACAGAGACTATATTACAACTATATAGATATATACATGAATATACAATGCAGGACGACGCCCGCGAGAAAACCAGACAAGGTAGAAATATATATACAGTTATTTACAACTTTACAGAGAGACCACCTCTGCGTAGAGGGCGGACAACCCTTTGGCAGAGAGCCGACCCACCAACGGGCGACGAAACTAGAAAATAACAAACCAGACAAAGAAATGAAATAGAGAAACAAAACAAAAATGAAACAGAGGAAAACCAGAGAGGCGAAAGCGGAAAAAACCAACCTGAGAATGCAGAAGGCGGAGGAAAGAGAAAGATTACTGCGGGAACTCTGCAACAACTTGAGTTATCTGATGGCCAGAGTCACCACGAAGCACTTGTATTTTCCTTAGAACGATTGAAAATGTTAAGCGCTGGTTACCACAAACTCTCTGCAAATGCTCTGTTAATCGCTTTGAAATTGCTCTTTAATTCGCTCTAAGTGCTTGAAGGTTTTAATCGTGGTAAATGTGAAAGTGACAGATAATTTCTATTTATACCCATGGTAAAAAGGTAATCCTCCCCCTTCCGGCTATCTCAGGTTAGGCAAAACTTCCGGACTCCGAGCTCGGGGATTTCTCGCGATAATATTCTTAAGAACATCATGACGAATAATCCCGGAGTCTGGAATCCGGTTTCCAACAAAAGGCAACCTCCGGGACCGGAGTCCTGGAGATAGAAAACAAAGAAACAAGACACAATGCTAGGGCAGAAAACCCCGGAGAAAGAAAACAAAAAGGGAAAAAAGACAAGGCAAAGCTGCAAGAAAAAGAAAAAAGGGGGACCCAACATTTTGCACACAAAATGTAGGGATGGGGATGTAGGGCATAACAAATGGTGACTACCTGGAACAAATGCCTAAGCACATTTGAGAACTGTAGAATCTCTGGTTAGCAAAACTGGAACAGGCCGCCTCTCGAAGCGCCTGACAGGCAAGGAGCAACATATCTGAGAGAATACAACCACGCAGGAGTCAGTCCGTAGTCCTTCATCAGTGGTGCCGTGTGTGCTTTGGAAAGAAATCAAGCTGATGACCTCTGGGAGGAGTAGAGAAGAGGCACTAATTACATCAAACCAACCATCAATTTGCTCATTTCCTCTAGAGACCGGAGTTCTATCCCGCTTTTCCTCTTTGGTTTTTTTTGTTTATTTTAGGGTGGGGGAAGGTGGTACTTCTTTCACCATTAAGCTTAAGCTTAGCTAAATTTAATGGCGGTACTTCTTTCACCTGTCCACCTATATTTAGATGTTTGAAGAGGGGACAAAACTCTGGACCCGAAAAGAACCTCTTAAAGTTTCAGACCTGGGTCAATTAATTAGTACAACTGATCTATCCTCTGTGTGTCCGATTACTTGTTCTTTATATTATTATTTTGTTCACTGATTGCCAGATTCTAGGAAAGAACGCCCAATGGAGATTGCTTAAAGCATGCCACATCCTGTGAAACGAACCCCGGAGACTGGGCCGGCTCCACCGTGCTAAAGACAGACTCTAAAGTTGGGCATGCCGTAGACATTGTACCGGAGGCCAAAGTTATGCGAAGCATTCCCATTCCTACAAGACAGGACAAAACATCGGGACCGAAAGGAAACCAAAAATGAAAACAAAAATGGCAACAGGGGACTGTCCCGGAGGACAGCCGACAAGGCTATTTACAAGGCAGGGTACCTCGCATGAGGCACCTAGAGGGGATATTTAAAAGCGATAGGCTTTACATATAATACAACTTTGGACAAACTTACCCTACTCAAAGTAGTGTTTGAGAAACTGTCCATTAACGGGCAATGCGATAGGTTCTCCAGTCAAAGTGTTAAGGCGGTAAGTATTTGCCCCGTAGATTTCTAAAATTAAGTATGGTCCGAGCCAGAGCTGCTGAAACTTGGTATGTTTTCCTTTCTTATCCCGGGCCTTGTCCCACAACAGGACTAGATCCGAGATCTGAAAAGCCTTATATTGGGCTCTCTTGTCAAACCATCTTTTTACCACTGCTTGATGACGTGTGAAATGTTCAAGGGTTGCGTCTCGCTGTTCCTCCATTCACACCAGATTCAAGAGCTGAACCTCCACAATGTTGTCCCTGTCGCTAAATTCCTGCATGAACTGTAAAACTGGGATTTACAAGTTGACTGGGAATACAGGGTTCTGACGGTAAAATAGATGGAATGGGGATGTCCCCAGGGCGACTTTGATATGAATGCGATCTTCCCAGAGGGCGAATTTCATCTTTTGGTGCCAATCTTGGGGATTCTGCTCTAGCAAATGTTTGATCACTTCAAGCAGATTTTTGTTCGTGGATTCAGCAATGCCATTTCCCTGGGGATAATAGTTGCTGGAGAACTTCAGAGTGATCCTTCAATTGTAGGTCCATTCAAGTAGTTGTGCTGAAGAAAATGCCGGACCATTGTCACATACCAAAGCAAAGGGCATCCCAAATCTTGTGACGATGTTTTCTTCCAAGAACTTGATAACTACGTCTGCCGTGTTGTTTTTGTAAGGTATAGCTTCAGACCACTGAGTGCAGTAATCAGTAGCAGTAACAATGTATTGGTGGTTGGCAGATGAGTTGGGGTTGATCTCCCCGATGAAGTCAAACGCCCATTGGGCGAAGGGTCTAGCCTCGTAGACTGGTTGTAGAGGCATGGCTGGGTTACGCTCATGATGCGCCGCGGTTTGGCAAGTATGGAATTTCCTGACATGAGCGTAAACATATTTGAAGATACAGGGCCAATAGTATCTGGCCCAAAGTATCTGATGGGCAGTGGCGTCGGCTAAGCCATGCTCGGTTCCAAACTATCCATAGAATTTGTCAATTATTCTTACAGCTTGGTCTCTATCGATGGACTGGAGGTACACTCCCTGATAATTTTTGCGGTAAAGCACAGAGTTTTTGATCATGAAGTGTGCGCTTTTCATCCGTAGAGTGCGATGTTTGTGTGGAGGTAACCCCTCCAGACATTTGTTTTTTAGCAACAAGTATACCAAATCGGTATACCACGGGTCTTGGGTGATGGACTCCACTGTGTAAGTTTGGCATTCTATGCGGGGAGTTTCTTCTGCTATCGCCTGACTTAGTCCTTGGCCTCGAACTATTTTCATGGGCTGCATTTCTAAGTCATATTCCTGGAGGATGGCCATCCATTTCCCCCATCTTTCACCCAATTCACTCTGCATCAGCAGAGATTTGACGGCCTGGTCCGGAATGATAGCATGTACTTTGCTCCGGAGAATATAATGCCGGAATTTCTTCACGGCCCGAACTAGAGCAAAAGCTTGTTTTTCTAGTGGCGAATACCAGACTTTGACATTCTTGAAGGGGGAACTCATGAAAGCTATTGGTCGTTCCTCCCCTTCAACCTTTTGGGTCAATACTGCCGTAGTAGAATGCGGTGAAGCAAATGAATAAATGTAAAATGGAAGGGAATAGTCCAGACTAGCCAGAACAGGTGCTTCCATGATTGTTTGTTTGATCTGGGCGAACGCCCGCTTTGCTTCAGGACTCCACTCAATCTTGGTATCTCTCTTCATCATCTCGTTAAGTGGTTTAACTATTTCTGCGAATCCCGTGATGAATCGTCGTACGAAGTTGATCTTTCCAAAAAAGGATCGCATCTCTTTCTTGCTACCAGGCATCTGTAGATTCAGCAACACTTCGACTCTATCAGGGTTTATGGATATACCCTTCTCAGAGACAATATGCCCGAGCAACTTCCCCTCGGTGACCCCGAATATGCACTTCTTGGGGTTGAGGGATATTCCATACCGGCGACATCTCTCACAGATCTGAGCGAGGTGGGCAGGATGATCACGCTTGTCCCGGGAAAAGATGGTCAAATCATCCATGTAGATGATTATACACTGATTTATGAGGCCCTCAAATGCAATGTCCATGGCCTTTTGAAATGTAGCCCTTGCATTGATCAGTCCGAAGGGCATTCTCCTATACGCAAATATTCCCCACTTAGTGGTAAACACTATTTTCTCTCTGTCCTCATACTTGACCATGACCTGGTTGTATCTTGAATATCCATCTAAGAAGGACATCATCTAAGATCCATTTACTATTTGCAACACCTCATCCAACGAGGGGAGAGGGTGATTATCTTTTTTAGGTGCCTTGTTGAAATTTTGGAAATCCACGCAAAGGAGGATCTCGCCGTTCTTTTTCCTTATAGGGACCAGGTTGGCTACCCACGTAGTGTGCCAGATTGGGAAGATTATCTGGGCTGACAGCAGTTTTTCCACCTCTTGACGAATCAGAGGCTCTATTAAGGGGTTGACCGGTCTTTGCTTCTGCCGGAAGGGCTTAGCATCAGGTTTCAAGGGAATAGTATGGGTCATGATGGATGTATCATATGTCTTCAAGTCTTCATAACCCCAGGAAATTACATCAATGTATTCTCAGAGAACCGTGAGAATCTTTTCCTTTTCCTTAGGGGAGCAGGAGGTACCAATGTGAATGATCTTTTCTTCACCGGGCTGGCCGATGTTAACCTTTTCAAACCTTCCTCCCTCAGGGGAGGATGACACCTTCTCACGGGCCCGAGGGTCTGAATCAAAGATTCATTCTAGTGCAACCATCCCCTTTGGGATGGTGTTAGTGGGAAAGTCCATGATCCCATCGTCTTCATCACCCTGCCCAGTGTCGTCGTGGTCTCGCTCCTCCACTATCTGATCTTCAAAGACACCCACATTCGCCATGAAGGGTAGGATGTGTTGATCGTCCTCAAAAAATTAAAAGTGGGTGACATTATCTGGGATGGAGGGGGTGGGGACCATTTCAACTAAAAATCTCCAGAGTCATGAGCCGGCCATCGGCTCAAGTGTGCTGGCAGAAATGGCGAGGGCATCCGGGACATAGTTCCGTCACCGGGGAATAAGGTCAATGCCAAAGGCATCAAAATATTCAATAAGGCTCCAAGCCTGGTTGCGGTAAGTGGCCAACCTTTTATCATGACATGTATATTGACTCTGGATTTGTTTAACAATCAACTCTGAATCACCCAGAGCCTGGAGGTGGGTGATACCTTTCCTTAATGCAAATAAGAGTCCAAGGACCAAAGCCTCGTACTCCATGATGTTGTTTGTACAGTTAAACTGCAGCGTGTAGGACGCGAGGAAAGATTTTCCTCGTGGGTTGATTAACTCTACTCCAGACCCACAGCCTTGTTTGGATCGAGACCCATCGAACTTAAGGGTCCATAAGTCATTGTTTGTAATCTGGGGCCGGGGAGGGGGAGTCTTCTTTGGATTATTGCTGGGGGACTTGGGGACCTCCTCCCGGACTACCGACGTGAAAGTAGAATTTTCCTTCAAAGTTTTTTGAATTTGGGATTCCCGGGGAGATGGCACCAAAGGAGCGCATCCCATAGGGGCACTGGGTCCCGGGGAATATGTTGCATGTTGCCTTTTTTGGAGGTTATCAAGGTGCCGGTTAGCGATCGAGAGACATGGCCCACACTCGAGTTCTGAATGTTTCTGGTAGTGTACTCAGCACCAAGTGCCAGAAAGGAGTGTGGGAAGAGTTACTGTGGGGTCTTGAGAGTCTACCTTAGTTCTCATCTTTTCTTCTAGGTCTTGGGCTCTCTGTAGTACGGCGGGATCTTCTCCGGGGATAAAATTGAATGTTAAAATTTCAAAAGGTTTGTACACCCCCAGAGAAGTCTCGAAGAAAAAGACCTCATTGACCCTTCCAACTTCGGTAAGGGCCTGTTTCATCTGGGGTTCACTTTCGACCTAGATCTTATTTGATTCTCCTTCCCACGGAAGCCATAGGTGGGTGAAGTCAGTTGAAAAGTATCCATTAAAGGACTTAGACCAATTCTGACTTAGTAACATCCTGTAAGTCTCTGGGATGTCCACCACTTGGATGTCGATGATCCTGGCTATCCTAGGGTCCTAGATAAGATGTATTCGGACATTCTTCAATTCCCCCACCATTTTTACAGCAGTCTTATCTAGCTGGATTACTGCGCCATTAGACGGGGTGGGGTGGAATCTGAGCTTCTGACAAATAGAAAAGGGCATGATATTACCCGAAGCCCCGGAGTCTACTAGGCAATTGTGTATATTTTTGCCATGGATATTCAGGTCTAGTAAGAAGGGAGGATCCTCATTGTTTCCCCGGAAGATAGCCGCATTAGCATCTTTGAATGAGACAGTCTTGGGTGGGCGGCTAATGGCTTCCGGGTTCCCTAAGAGCTTTAGAAGGGACTTCTTCTGCTCAGGATAGTTTAACAAAACCTCCATCAGGGTCATGGAGGTAGTGGTTTGTTCTAACGCCTTTATGATATCGAATCTTCCTCCCGGGAACTGGTGACTTTCCTCCGTGAGATCTTTTGCTTGGTTAGAGCTAGGACCTTTTGGAGGGACGGGTCGATCATTTGCATTATTCCAAGGAGGAGGAGTATCTTTGATGGGGGGCACGGGCATGTAAACTGGTCCTTTACCAACCTGAATCTGAGTATTGTATGGAGTCTGTGGGTTAGTAAAGGCGTTGGCCTCAAACAGCGGAATGGATTCATCAAAGAATCCTTGTAATTCGGATTCTTCTTCACCTTCTCTGGAAGTCCCAAAGAAAATGGTGTCACAAGTGAAAGCGCTGTGGGTTGTTTCCTGGGCAGAAGGTTCTGGAGGGGTAGTATCGTGCGACTGCTGCCTGTCCAGCTAGGAGATCATGATGACCTTCTCCAAAGTGGCACAATTTACCTCATTGTGAGAACAAGTGTCGTGTAATCTACACCAGTTAGTCATGGGATAGAAATCTATGACTGGCGTAAAATGTGATGGTCCAACACCATTTTGGTTGGTGTTTTGATTCGGAGGCGGGCCTCCAGTGTTTGCGTTGTTATTCCATTGCTGCTGATTGGGCCTAGGCCCGTTGTTGAAGTTTCTTCCTTCAGCATTATTGTTTTTTTGGCCATAGAAAATATTTCCCCTCTGGGAATTTGAATTCTGGGGCGCGTAGGACCCCACCTTCAATTGGCCCATGTCCATGGTCAAGGTGGACAACATTCGCTGAAGGGATTCAACCTCGGCGGTCAACTGAGTGTTTGTGTCACAATGTGACGGTTGTTGCTATTGTTGGCTTCCTAGGAAGGCAGCAGTATTAGCCGGAGTCGAGGGCGGCAATCCTCCAGCTGCGGATGACTGAAAGAAGGGCACTCCGGATGGTTGTGTTTGAGGTTGTTGTGTTTGCTACGGCTGGTTCCAAGGGAAGAATTCCAGACCCGATGTCATCTGGGTCTGGGTCGGATAAACGTACGGTGCCTGTTGGTCTATCAAGGGTGGCAGAGGATTCATCGCCATTGAGGGGGAACCTACTGCCAGATTAGGGTTGTATCCCCCGGCATATGCAGTTCTGCCGGGGACCATGTTGAAAGGTGTGTTCTGCCCAATCCTTCCTGGGGATTTGTTAAGACCGCGGGACAGCTCTAGAGCTAGGTTGTAGACTTTTGCCAAGGTGTCCCGGTCGCCCGGGGTGGTTGTTCTCCAAAGGAGAGTGGCAACGAAAGGGTCCATCGCATTAAGATAGGTCTATATGGTTACATCTGGAGATGGGATAAAAGGGCCTGTGCACCGCTTTAGGGCGCGCTGGAACCTATGGTTGAATGCTGCAAGAGGTTCATTGGGTTCCTTCCTAATGGAGATGAACTGGTTGCGGGACCAGGCTGGGTCCACATGCATGCGAAAGGCAGCAAGGAAGGCGTCCTCCATATCCTGCCAAGTGTTTATGGAGTTGGCAGGCAAGTTAAGGTACCAATTCAACTCGCTTTGTCCTAGGGACAAGGGGAACATACGGGTGACAACATCTTCATGTTGGATCCAGTGTCGGTTCATGGCATCTTTGTATGCCTGTAAGTGTTCTGCTGCGGTCTGTGAGCCTAACTGCTCGTATCATGGGAAGATCTTCTCCGGGTGAGAGGGTAAATCATTGGTTGCGCCCATAAAAGTGCCCATTGGGGACCCGGTGTTTCTGAAGTACGCAGCCATCGGGGGAACTATATGTTGGGTAGTTTGGGTACTGGTTCCCAGGATTTCCTGAGAAGCTTGGTTATTCTGAGGTATGCGAGATCCCCAGACAATAATGGCTGGTATGATTTTTGAGGTCCGTTTCTTTCGAGTAGGGGGCTCAAGTTTGACAAATCTTCTGGGATTCGGGGTAGACCTAAGGACTCTTTCAAATTTCACTGGGGAGAAAGATCCAATCCCGCTGAAGGCTTGTCTCCTAAAACTACAACTCAGGGAACCCTCAGGAGGTGTAAAATTGGAATCTCTGGAAGGGGATGAGTTCATGCCCTCCTTCTAGCGCCAGTTTTTGTTGAGAGGGTTTTGCTGACCGGGTCCGCCAACAGTCATAAGTTGTCACCGGGTTCTAGGGAAACCGGCCAACTCCGCCTGCAAAGGTTGTCCAGGGGAAGTAAATCCTCTGGGCCTTCAAGCACATGGGTGTTGGGTCACAATGGTGCGGGGCTCGGTAGGGAGAGGTGACTATTTTCAAGGGGGATAGCTGGTTTCTTCAACTCATTATCTCCGGAGATTCAATCAAAGTGAGGTTTTTCCAAGTGTTTTATACTTAGCAAATAAAGAGAAAAGGATCCTGCAGGTTTAGAAGCATTTCATCTAACTACAGTCATGTTGAAATGTCTAGAACATCAATAATACTCTGATAAACTACACTAAATACCGAAGAAACACATAACCATCAGCTAGCATTTTATCAGTAGCGAGAGCAAAGAGTTCATTAATCTACTTTAACATACCAGAGTAAAAGACAAAGAACATTAAAACATGAAATACCATTAACTCGGAAGCAGGAATGCCAACAACATCATTTCCAGGAATTCTTCCTTCTCTATTAATATTCCTTCCAGCCAGCACTGGCACGTGATACAATGGCGGCTCCAGGGGAGCATCTAACTATTGAGAACAGAACAATGGAGCATTGAGCTCTGCAACTAAAATGAGAAATTACTTTGCTATTGCTATGGACAACAAAATCATCAATTTTTCCGACCCTTGAAAATGGGCCGATTTGCCTATTTATACAACTCTTTCTAACCCTAACCCTATTTTCATCATGCCTTAATAAAATACAATATCTGGGGGCTGGTACTACCTGCGCCACCCTACAAAAGACCTGGAGATGGAATAGGTCTACCATGTCAGAAGAATAAGATAAGAATATACATCGGAAGAATCGGTCTCAAGAAGAGAGCCAGAAAGGAGAAAGAAGGAAATAGGTCCTTCGGGGACCGAGGCTACATGCCTCATAAATGGGAAATGTGGTGCCCTATCTCCAATGTGCCAGATGTACCTCTGAGCGGCGCCTCGAGAAGACCACCCTGTCAGAAGGCCAACTGCCAAGCCGACGCCCCTTGATGTGGCCAACTACCTTCTGACAGCCTTTATTAACCGCTTCTGAAAGTGACCGGTCGGCCTTGGGGACCGAGACATGGATCGCTTTAAAGAATACAAAATTTTTTGGATCCGGGACTCTGGGATCCGGGAACTTTCATCCCAAAAAGATTAAAGAATACTCAACGCTTGAGTTCTCCCCGGCCCCCGGAGAAAGCTCAAGGTTGTTTATTATCGTTGAAGGCCTGGAGGAGGCGAGAAATGCCATCCTCATCTATCTCTTTTAGGCTGGCCCTTCTGTGCCTTGCCACTTCAACTTGTTCCCCCAAGTCTGGAACATTTTCTTTAAACTCATCTGCCCTCCTTGTGGCATCATGACCCTTAAGTATCATGCTGGTTAGTTTCGCAATCTGTGCCCCATCTATCCCCTCTGGGGATTGATATCGGGAATTTGTTATTTCATCAAAACTCCCCAAAACTAAATCTTCGGGGGTATATGTATCTGTACTAAGGGGGTCGGCCCCGGAAGCCTTTATTACAAAAGACTTGTATAAATTAGAAGAATATTTTACAAAATTTACCTTTTCCTGCAAGAACTCTACCAGTTGCTTAGTTACCTCTAATGTGAGGTCAAGTCTGGAGTGCTGAGCTCTTCCAAAATCAAATGATTCCTCACCCAGAATTTCGGATTCAGAAATTATGTCTTCTCCCAAGGTAAGGAGCTCTTCGAGCTCCACCTTCCATGCTTGGTAATTTTTGGCGTCACTCTCCCACTGCTCAATAATCGCTTCCAATTGATGAATAACCTGCCGGGCCGTACATAAATCTGGGAGAGTGGACGCCAGGAAATGCCTGGTGTTTCCTTTCTATAGGGCGATCCATTCATCCACTGCCTGGGCCTTCCTTTTCATAACTCACAGGGAGTCGATGTCACTCTGTAGAAATTCTTCTAAGGTGGAGGCCTCCGGAGGAGCGGTGTTGATTGGTCAAGCCAGCTCAGTAAGTAACCCCACAAGGTTGGCGTTCTTTTCCTTTTTAGCTTTGAGCCTCTGGGCTTCCTTTTCGTATCGGGCCTCCACTGCCCTTGCTGCCTCCTTCAACAAATCTACCTCACCCTGCTTTCTCCTTTTGCCTAGGGATACCTCTGCAACATTGTAGTCTGCGGGATCTGTGATTGCTTCATCGGCGTTCGGGGGAGGTGTTGCCACAATGACAACTGTTTCTCCGCCCGGCCCAGCTCAAAGAGTGTGAACTGTCTGGGATTTCTTTGCCTTCAGCGGGGCCTAAACTTGGGCCATCATTTCAACTAGGGAGAGAGGAATCACCAGAGCGGACTGAGCTTTTCTCTTCTTGCTCTCAACCAGCCATTGAGGTGGGAGAGGTGGCCTTCCTGCCAGAGTTTGTTCTCCTGATTCTTTCCCAGTATCCAGTGGCTATTGCTCTTCAGCGACGTGGACCTCATTCGTTCCTCTTCCTGCCTTGACTTCTTATGCAACAATATTTTCTTTGTCAACCTCCATCTCCTCAGCCTTGTCCTCTGTACCTATTCCTTTATCTGGACTCTGGTAGGATTCCTCTGGGATTTCCTCTTCAAGCTGCTCTTCTTCTTCTTGTTCTACTTCTTGTTGTTGTTCTTCTTATTCTTCTTCCAGGGCTTCTTCCTCTGTTGGTAGTAGGGGAGGTATCGGGCCAAGTTTTAGAGTTTGGGCCGCTGTGATCACCTGCCTAAAGGTTGCTCCCGGGAGTGGCCCTTGGAACATGGCGGCCGGGGTTACAGTTATTCCTGAAGGTCCGGTTCCCCCAGCAGATGCCATTTGTTCACTTGGCTTTAGTTGGTCCACTCCCGAACCTTGCATTGCTTGAGCCCCAGAGATAATTTCCAGTTCTAGCTCTTTTTCTTCCACCTCCTGCTCTTGTTCTTGTGCAGGTTCCTGTTCCAAGTCTTCTGGGTCTGCAGCCTCTTGTCATTTCTCTGGGACTTCTGTCCTTGCTTGGGTATTGTCCCCTTGCAAATTTCCAAACTCATCAGTTTTAAATACATCAAAATCCTCTTTCAGAGGGGGACTGGCTGGGACCTCTGCGGTTTCTACTTCTTTCTCCGATTCTAGGGAACTGGAAGAAAGGATCTCTATTTCTCGGGGGAGGAATGTCTCCGGCACTGGTATCAGCTCTGCTTTAGATTATCTGATGTGCTTACTCTTCCTCTGGGTAATCAAAGGTGGCCCCGCATCGGCTATTGTCGCCGCCTCCATGGGATCCACCCCCGTTGCCTTCACCATTAAGGCTGCCAGCGACGGGGAGGAATGGGGATGAATTGGTCTGGCCATGAGTGGGGGAGTGGCCAGCCTCGTTATTAACTGCTCCCTCATCTACCGGGAGACTGCCATAGATTTCTTGATCTATTCCTGTATAGGGACTTCTTGCGTAGGAGGGGTCGTGTCTATCCCTTTTCCCTTATCTACCCCCTGCAAAGAAGTCCCGGCCCCTGGGGTCAATTTGGGTCCCGGCTGTGGTGTTGACTTTGGCGCCAGTTGGGGAGCTTAACGAATACTCCCAGGGTGAACCCTCTTGAAATAGGTGTGACTTCACTCGACCACCTCCTGAGTGAAGTCCTCAATCATGGGCCCCTCCTGGGTGGCCCAATCCATTGCTGGCAGTGCCATTTTATCAATCCCCTTGGCCTTGTACTGGGGGTCGATGGTGGGGGCGGTGTCTAAGAAATTCTCTGGGAACCTCCGGAGTCTCAATAGTTGCATCATTCCAGCCGTCATCCTGACATAGTGTCGGCTTCGCACCTCCATGTCATCTTGGAAATCTGCCCAGAAGTCCTCCATGTGTATTTGATGGGGCTATGAAGCTCGGGGCATTGCCGTTGCTATTTTCCCATGCAGATCAAAGTTCTTCCGCGCCAGATAAAACTCCTGCAGGTTATAACTTTTTAGCTCATTGTCTGCCTCTTTTGCGGTGGCCAGACTGCAGATGTAGTTCCCACAGTTGATTGGGAACGAGACATTGGGGACCTTCTTAAGGGAAAAGAAGGTGTGCAGTTCCATCATTTGCCAGCAATATTCCAACAGCACGATCTTGTCCCCGCAATGCCTGGGCAACAAGTAGGGTTTCCCGGAGAAGCCGATGACCCTGATGTATGTATGCTGTTGGAACTGAATATAGTAGTGTCCATAACTACTGACTAGCTTCATAGCCTCAGTGGACAGGCGGTATCTGGCATCTCGGGTGGGTGTAAGCAAATGGTAGTAAACGAATGCATCATTTACCCGACAAAAAATGGGGAAGCTAGCCTCCCATTGAATTTGTGGGAAATGGTCCCACGGTGCCTTTTATTCTGTGATGACATTTTTCTGCACGAACTTCATGGTGAGGGGCAATTTCTCCAGGGCCCTCTCCATCTTGGACTTTGTTGCTGCCCTGGTGGCCGTTGAGGGAAGTTCTGGACTTCCGGGCAGGGAGGATGCAGATGCTTTAGACATGATTGATAGATGAATTCCAGGAACCTGCAAGGCAAAGTGACCGTCAGAATATTTTTATCAAAATAAAATAGTTACTCCGGGGTCCGGAGATCTTACCACCGCAACGTTTGCTTTTCCTGAAAAGTTAGTTTTATGCAAAGATACCCGAAAAGAAAAACACATCATAAACTTAAGATTTTATTAAACATCTGGGTCCGGGGATTTTGTCACACTGGGTGAAGACATAGGATGGACCGTGGTAAGAGATCCAAAACCTGGAGAAATGACCGTTGGTGAGGACGTGTAAAAATCCAATTCATCAAGCCCATGTGGGCACCACGTGCGGAGGTATTAAATGGAAGTTATGGTGATGACGGTGGAGCCAACTGTCTGAATGCACGAAAAGGGAAAGCCACTTGGCTGGAATTGATTGTGTGCATGGGATATAAATGAGGTTCTGACAGACTCCATGGAGGAGAGAGAAAACTGCTTGTTTGAAACCAGCCGAGAGCCGAGCTTCAAACAGGTGGTTTTCTGCCTCGAAGTGAGCTCAGAGGCAGAAAACCAGACACAGAGGTGACTCAACCAGCTCATTTAGCCACTCGAAAGGATATACACAAAGTTGAGGGATATATATAAAGAAACAAGGAGATATACAGAGACTATATTACAGCTATATACATATATACATGAATATACAATGCGGGATGACACCCACGGGAAAACCAGACGAGGAAGAAACATATATACAGTTATTTACAACTTTACAGAGAGACCACCTCTGCGTAGAGGGCAGACAACCCTTTGGCAGAGAGCCGACCCACCAACGGGCGGCGAAACCAGAAAACAACAAACCAGACAAAGAAATGAAATAGAGCAATAAAACAAACAAAACAAAAATGAAACAGAGGAAAACCAGAGAGGCGGAAGCGGAAAAAACCAACCTGAGAACGTAGAAGGCAGAGGAAAGAGAAAGATTACTGCAAGAACTCTGCAATAGCTCGAGTTATCTGACGGCCAGAGTCACCATGAAGCACTCGTATTTGACTGAGAACAACTGAAAATGTTAAGCGCTGGTTACCACAAACTCTCTGCAAATGCTTTGTTAATCGCTTTGAAATCGCTCTTTAATTCCCTCCAAGTGCTTGAAGGTTTTAATTGCGGTAAATGTGAAAGTGACAGATAATTTGTATTTATACATGTGGTAAAAAGGTAATCCTCCCCCTTCCGACAATCTTAGGTTAGGCAAAACTTTCGGACTCCAGGCCCGGGGATTCCTCATGATAATATTCTTAAGAACATCATGACGAATAATCCTGGAGTCCATAATCTGGTTTCCAACAAAGGGCAACCTCCAGGACCAGAGTCCTAGAGACAGAAAACAAACAAACAAGACACAACACCGGGGCAGAAAACCCCGGAGAAAGAAAACAAAAAGGGAAAAAAGACAAGGCAAAGCCGCAAGCAAAAGAAAAAAGGGGGACCCAACATTTTGCACACAAAATGTAGGGACGGGGATGCAGGGCATAACATGTCCTTATACCATTCACAATAATCCATATAAAAAATATAAGGCCTTTTGTCTTTTTCTATCATATTTACCTGATTTGCATCTAAATTGCTACGAGCCATTAATTTTGCAATTCCTAGGCCTCTGACCAACTTTGTGATCTGAATGTCAGTATTAAACTCTTGGATTTTATTTATCCATCTACACCTCCCTCCTGAAACTTCCCGTTGAACTATAATTTCCTTCATAGCATCATTAGGTATATAAGCAATTATAGTTGCTCCTACCAAATAACATATAAAAGCTTTGACAACTTTAACCAGAGCATATGCTTGTTTTTCCATAATACCATACTTAAACTCCACTTCTTGCAAGGACTTACTAAAAAAGGAGATGGGTTGTTCAAAGCCCTCTGAATTCTTTTGTAACAATACTGTAGCCACAATATTGTATGAAGAAAAGGAGAAAATCTAAAAAGGTTTATCATAATTAGGTGTTCTCAAAATAGGAGCATCTTTGATAGCTTGTTTAATACCTGAAAATGCTTTAGATGCTTCTTCACTCCATTCCACCTTGGCTCCTTTCTTCATCATCTTTGAAATGAGAATACTTATTTATGTAAAATTTGTAACAAATCTCCTTAAGAAATTCACCTGTCTAAATAAAGATTGAATTCCCTTGACATTCTTTGGCTGAGAGATTTTATCAATAACAGCAACCCTTTCAGGGTCAATTCTTACTCCATCTTTAGATATAATATGTCCTACGAGTTTTCCCTCTGTGACTCCAATTTTTTTTCTTTGGGTTGAAAGAAACCCCATATTCCAAAGCTCTAACAAAATCCTTTCAAGATGATCACAATGTTGATCTTCTTTTGCTGAATAAGCTATCAAATCATCTTGATAAAGAACTAAAAATTTATTTATGAAATCTGCAAATGCTACATCCATGGCCCTTTGGAAAGTTGCCCCAGCATTTGTTAAGTCAAAAGGAATTCTCACATAAACATAAGTACCCCATGGTGTGGTGAATTCCATCTTAAATTGTTCAGATTCCTTAACCATGACTGCGTTATATCCCGAGAACCCATCCATCATAGACATTAATTCACACCTAGTAACTCTTTGTAGCATGGCTTCCATATTTGGCAAACCATAATTATCTTTTAATGAATTTACATTCAAATTTCTAAAATCTACACAAAGTATGATATCACCATTTTTCTTTCTCAGTGATACCAAGTTTGATACCCATGTTGAATGTCTGATGATTTTGATAATCCCAACATCTCTCATCTTATTTAATTCTTCGTACATTTTAGGCACCAAGGTAGGATTAATAGGTCTCAATTTTTGTCTGAAAGGCTTGGTGCCTTCCTTTAAAGGAATCTCATGTTGAAACAAATCTTCTCTATAGACAACATTTTACCAATATACACATTCTTAGGGCTCTCAGTTGTTCCTACATTTATTTATTCCAAATCCTCAAGTTTACTTACCTTATTTGCAGAAAAAGACTTGTCTTTATTATCAAATTTTTTTTCAAGAATAACCAACCCCTTGGGAACTCTATTTGATTTTAATTGAAGCTCTTTACCAAAAATGGTATCTTTATTATCCAAGGTTTCAATACATCCACTGAAATCCATTTCTTTGTTTAAAAATTCTGCTTCACAATTCAAAAATCTCAGAATATCTAAGTCATCTTCAAAGACTTGTCAATTTTCAACATTGTCTAGTATTGAAGGCCCAGATTGAATCTCTATTTTAGAAATTCCTGCAAATTTAATATCCTCAGGTCTTAAAGCAATGTTAGCTAGTAAATCTATCATTTTTTTCTGACCTCTATCTATCCACTCAATACCAAATGCATAAAAGTTTTCCAATTCATCCCAAACAACATTTCTATACTACTTGAGTCTCTGATTTTTTAAAATATATTTGCACTTAATCTGAGATATTATCAATTTAGAGTCTCCAGTTTGAGACCTTTTATCTTATGTTTTGAGGCTAATCTTAGACCTATTAACAAAGCTTCATACTCTGCAACATTGTTTGTGCATGTAAATAAGAATGTAAAAGAAAACTTGAAGATCTTACCACTAGGAGCTAGTAATAGGATTCCTGCACCAACTCCTTCCTTAGAAATTGCTCCATCAAAGTACATGGTCCATCAAATTTTTTTTTTCATCAGATAATAACATGTGCTGAGTTCCTTCTTCAACCCCTATATCTTGTACTTAAAAAGATCCAATATCAGTATCCAAAAAAAAATTCATATCAACATCTTCATTTATTTCAATCATGTGGGGAGTCCTACTTTCTCAAGACACCTTGACATCATTACCAACAATATTGAAAGTAGCAAAATTCAGATCACATTGTATACTTCGTCCCATTGAAGCACTCCATTTTCTTGACATAAAAATTGCATAATGAGGAGGAATATCAAAATCCAAGACACTCATTGTCAGAACCTTGTCAGGACATGCAACCAACTTATAAGGAAAATCCTTAATAGTAACAATAAATGGGGTTTCTCTAGAGTCCATTGCCTGAAATCTTCCTGTAGACCTTATGGCAAGACATCTTGTCAATTAGTGTCAAAACACTTAGTCATCTAGTATTGCCCGAGTGACCAACATCACCCGAGTGACCAGTATTTCCCAAGTGACCAGTATTGCCTGAGTGATCAGTGTGACCCGAGTGATTAGCATATTGCCCGAGTATCAGTTTATCACCCGAGTAGACTTCTGGACTTGAGTGACTGTATTAGGCCAAATTTTTATATATTATTTGATATCATTATTTCTAATGGAAGCCGACTTATGAAGTCATTTGTTTTGGATAAGATATATATGTAAGATGTTTTATTTATCCAAAATGTGTATGTGAACAAGTGTATATGCGAATATGAAGTGGCATATTGATTAGAAGATTGCATAAGTATAAAAGTACAAGAGAGACTCATCCATCATAGTCAGGTGATTAGTTATAAATCAAAGGATCTTATTCAGAAAATTAGAGTTGCATAAGCAGATCATCTACTAGTTCATTCTAACAGGTGGATCAACAAAGTCCTCTAACCAGGTGGACCTAACAATCCTTTGTAAATCTCTTAACAATGTTGCATTACTTTATTGTATTGTATAAAATCCTATCACAAGGTGGAATCAACAGTCCTTATTGCTCCTAACAGGGCAGGCCATTAGAAGTGGTCAATGTAAGCTATAACAGGCTAAATTTATACTGTAGTACTAAATCTTGTGGGTATCATCCCCACCCCAGTTTTACTTTCTATTTGGAATTTTTATGGGTAACCAAATACTGTATTATGTGTTATGAATGATTATTTATTTTCTATGCATGTAATCAGATTAGATAATCTAATTGAGGTTAAAGAAGATTAAGTTTTATTGGTTCCTGATTCACCCGCCCCCTCTCAGTCACTGTGCATATAATATATTTCCAATAATTGGTATCAAAGCTAAAGGTTTACTCTACATAAGTTTAATATCTTGAGTAAAGATTAGAGGCAATGGAAATATACATACTAGAGAAACCCATTGAAAATGAAAAGATAGATCTACAAGTGGCCATGGATCAGATCAAGAAACTCAAAGAGCAGCTCTCTCTTTCCCTGAAAAGAAGAAAAGATTTAGCAGTACAAATGAATGACATGAATTACGTAGAAGAAAGAATTGAAGGTTTTTGCAAAGATAGAAGTTCTGAAGAAGCTGATGCAGCCATTGAAGACTTGCTTGCAAAGAATCTCAATCTACATGAAGAAGTCAGAAAGTTGAAAAGAGAACAAGAAATTCATTCGGTCAGATTATGTAAAGTCATAGAACAAAAGAATCAAGAAGAAGATGAAATAAATTTGGCACAAGAAGATAAGAGATTTATGAGTACAAGATTAGAAGAAAAAGAAAAATAAATCCATCATTTGTCACTCCAGCAAGAAAATTTGGAAAATCAACTCAATAATGCAAATCAATAAGTTATCAACCTAAGGATAGAAAATGAAAGACTACAAAATGATCTCAACACTGAAAGACAAACCAATGAAAGTATGATGAATTCACAAGGTAGTACAAATCAGTCAACAAAAATCAGACATCTTCGACAAACTGGACTAGGTTATACTGAACAAGGTGAATCCTCAAAGCAAGAATCTAAAAAGAACATGAAACCTACTTGTAACCACTGTGGTAAGTTAGGGCATAGATTAAATAAATGTTGGAGAAATGGAAAATAAAAGTTTAATGGTAAATGCTAGAGTTACAACAAACATGGACATAGAGAAAGTGAATGCAATCAAAAACCTAAGTTTGAAGGAAAATGTTTCAAATGTAACAAACAAGGTCATAGATCCTCTGAGTGCAGTACTAAGAAATGGAAGCCTGCTGAACAACTAGCCAAAGAAATGTCTGGTTGGGATTACAACGCATGGTACAGATGTTGTCATTGTGGAGAGTATGGAAACATTGGTGCAAATTGTAGAAAGATTCACCTTCGAAGAATAAATTCTACTAAGAGATGTTATGTATGTATTCAACTCGGTCATCTAAGCAAGAATTGCATGAATAGAGAAAAGTGGATACTGGTTTTGAGAAAGGAAAAGAAAAGGTCTCATAAATAAGAACTCAGATGAATCAACAATGGGTAAGGAAATCCTCTGAAAGTTCATACCAAAATAATGAAGGATCAAATAGCACCCAATATAGTGAGTTGGGTGGATCTACCATCATAGAATAGAGATGCAAGGAGATGACTAGAACTACACATTCAAGCCATCATACATCAGTTCTAGATATGCTAGAAATTCCAAATCCACATATTTATGCATTAGGACATATTATGGTGCTAAATAAGTCAGGATCTCACTTTCACCTGAGCTACTCTAGCTTAACCGAGCTGAGTCAGGTTTTATAAAAGTTGGGAAGTTAGTTTTCGTTGAGCTTCTGAGTAAGCCTAGGAGAACTACCCGAGCTATGCCAGATACTATGTACAAAGCATTTAATGAAATACTTAAATAGTAAAAATGCTTATAAATAATGAATTGAAAAGGTTATTGCTTACAAAGAATTCAGTTTGCAGAGCAATTTAGAGCACTTAGCAATTCAGAGTGAATTTGTGTTTGAAAGAAAAATTTGATCAACTTCTCTGAGCGATATGGCATCCAAATCCAACATCAAAGTTAAGAAAGGATCCAAGATGTTGGTAAAAAATTCTATCTGTAACCCTCCAGAGTTTAAGCTTCATCCAACAGTAGCAGAGGAAATAGATCCGTTGGGAGCTCATTCCCTAATTCCTCCAAGGGTATTACTAGTTAATGACATTCAAAGCTTCTATAATTGTAACATCCAAGATCTTGGAACAATTGAGATGAATCAAGCATATGAGAAATTGTGTGTAGGAAGGAATCTAAAGCCCGAGCACAAGCATCTTGAGGTTAAAGGTTTAACCCACATCCTGCACATGCCGAAGAATTTCTAAATCAAATGGATTAGATTCATTCTTAGCCGCATTCATGACATGAATCTATGGTTAGAATAGCCTATGAAGATCAAAAATACAATGATACACCAAGTAACATGATATCCCATGCTCGACAAAGCTAAGGCTACCAAAACCCAACCAAAGATAAGCTAGCTGAGTTAACTCTTGCCGAGTGGGAGGGAAGAGGCATGAGACTAAATGGAGTTACTGACATGGAACTGAAGTTTGGGATTCATGTAATAGATCACATGATATATAGTTCTAGTAGACCAAATAGTGTACCGTGTGAAGCTGTGGAATTAGCATACAAGGTGGTAAAGAAAAATCTGGTATTTGACCTTGCCGAGTTGTAGCTCATCTAGCTAAGCAAGAATATGGAAAAAATCTGGGCATCCAAGAAAAATGCATGTAAGTTCAGTTCTCTTCTGGTCTGCATATTATTTTATGTTTAGAAATTCTTTCCTTCCAAGGGAACAGTAGTATGGAATAAGGAAAGACCTATTATCCATCAGATAAATCAATTTATAGCTAAATTAGGAGATGATTTTGAGAACATCATGGATGGATATTTTAGATAGAAAATGTAGAGTAGATACAAGATTCCTAAACAACTAGTTGAAGATTTTAAGGATGATATTTATTTCCTAGTTGACTGTGATAAGGTATACATTCAGGAAGTCAAGCCTAGGGTTGCATGGGTGAAACCTCTTGCATATGAGGTTAACATAGATGAGACCAAGAACATCATTGAGGCTCTCGTGAATGATCCTATCAATCCCAAGGCACCATAATTTGGAACCTGTGAAGAAGAAAAATGAAGGATATCTATAGAGATTGAGATCCCTAAAATTTTGAAAAGAGGAAAGAAAAGGATGGAACAGTTTGAGAAGAAGTATGTCAAGACTTCAGCCTCTCCTTCTATCACTGAGAGTAAAAAGGATACAGTTAAGATAGAAGATGACATATTTGAAGAGGAAGAGGAAGAGGTAGAATTAGATCCTCCTAAGAAGAAAAAGAGGCTAGCTCTTAAGAGAACACCTAAGCCCCTTACACCTATCCTCACTACCAAAAAACCAAGGAGATCAAGAAGGAGACTTGTATTGGGTAAAGATGATGATGATGATGAAGAAGTTGATACAGTTGTCTTCAAGAAATCACCACCTACACTTGAGTAGAAGATTGAAGATCTAAAAGGAGGCAGTGGTATGATTTCTCTTAAGTTATTGAATTATGCTTCAAGGACTAAGGAGGAATAGAAGAAGATTGAGGAAGCAGTTGTGGACAAAATGGCTAAATAGAAATATGACCCTTCCAAGTTGAAGAGCCATATGACTGAAGATCTGTTAAAAGAAGTATCTATTCCTTGGTTCAATGCAGTCCAAACTGAAAAATACATAAGGGAACAAACCTTGAGGGAAGTCATGCCTACTATGAAAAACAAAGAGATAAAAGAGGCAATGACCAAATATGAAAACAATCATACTCCCAGATTCAAGACCTTCCATATACTGAAAAAAAAGATAGAAGATGTAGTGCAGCATGCCAAAATAGTGTGGAAATATATATTTGAAGTCAATGAGAATGACTCTATTATGGACCAACTTTTGACTTAGTCCATACGTTTAATACATACTTAAATGGTCAAGAAAAACTACTTGAGAAAGAAGAAAGAAAGTTTGAAAACAAGGTTCTAGAGAATGTTGCAAAGAAGATTGCAATTGACCAGGTGTAACTAACCAATGTTATTAGCACTCTAAAAACCATCGTGACCAATGTAGTAGAATTATTTGTAAATTTGAGTGATACTTCTAAATTTATTGTGGAGATAAATAATAAGTTAGTAAAGATTGATGTAGATTTGAAGGAAAGTGCAAAGCAGTTGGCCCTTGATCTGAGCACAAGCTCAACACACTTTTTGAAGATCAAATATTTTACTGATCTACAAGTTGAGTTACTGAGAGAAGAAGCAAGGACTAGAGAGTCTCCTAGAGCCATCCAGAGCCAAATCCTACCACACATGGATGCAATGCATAAATGCATCACACATGTCAAGACACTCATTCATGACAATAATTTATCAGTTGTAGAACTTATGATAGAGTTGTCAGCCAAGCTACAGATAGAATTGCACATCATGAAGGTGCTACATGACAATTGGGAAAACACTCTATCTCAAATTTTGAAGGTACATTGTGATTTCCTATCCTACTTTGGAATAACCTTGTAGTTATATATTTTGGCATTTTTGTCAAAAACAAGGGGGAAAGGTCATTGTATATACATTAAGGAAATACATGTATAATTGAGTAGAGAAGAAGATATACATTACATAAAATAATTTGAAAAATAAAAAAAATAGAGTCAGTTGGACCCGAGCAGCAGAGCAGGTGTCAAAACCCGAGCAGATGGTAACGGGGAGTTTTGACCTATCAGATTTAGAGTTCAATGATAAGAGTTTTTGTCACTAATTCTAAAGGGGGAGATTGTAGACCTTATGGAAAGACATGTTGTCAATTAGTGTCAAAACACTTAGTCATCCAGTATTGCCTGAGTGACCAACATCGCCTGAGTGATCAGTATTGCCCGAGTGACCAGCATATCCTGAGTGATCAGTGTGAGTGATCAACATATTTCCCGAGTATCAATTTATCACCTGAGTAGACTTCTGGACCCGAGTGAGAGTATTGGGCTGACTTTGTATATATTATTTGATATCATTATGTCTAATGCAAGCCAACTTATGAAGTCCTTTGTTTTGGATAAGATATATATGTAAGATGTTTTATTTATCCAAAATGTGTATGTGAACACGTGTATATGCAAATATGAAGTGGAATATTGATTAGAAGATTGCAGAAGTATAAAAGTACAATAAAGACTCATCCATTATAGTTAGGTGATTAGTTATAAATCATAGGATCTTATTCAAAAAATCAGAGTTGCATAAGTAGATCATCTACTAGTTCATTCTAACAGGTGGATCAGAAAAATCCTCTAACCAGGTGGACCTAACAGTCCTTTGTAAATATCCTAATAGAGTTGCATTACTTTATTGTATTTTATAAAATCCTCTCACAAGGTGGAATTAACAGTCCTTATTGCTCCTAACAGGGTAAGCCATCATAAGTGGTCAATGTAAGCTCTAACAGGCTAAATTTATACTGTATTACTAAATATTGTGGGTATCATCCCCACCCTAGTTTTACTTTCTGTTTGGAAGGTTTCTGGGTTACCAAATACTGTGTTATGTGTTGTGAATGATTATTTCTTTTCTATACATGCAATCAGATTAAATAATCTAATTGAGGTTAAAGAAGATTAAGTTTTATTTGTTCCTGATTCACCCCCCCTCTTAGTCACTGTGCATATAATATATTTCCAACACTTCCATGAGGAGTATCAACTTGTAATCCCATTGACTTTATTATCTCTACATGCATAATAGTATTAGATGCTCCTGAATCTATCATATAATTTTTTAGCATCTTACCATTGATAACCAAAGTTAAGAAGAAAGGATCAAAAAATCCTAAGGGAGTATTCACATGATTTATATTTTAATAAATCTGAGGAATTTTTGAAATCATTTCTTCAGACTCCTTTCCCTTTTTTTCTGACTTGTCCTGTATATTTTCCATCTTTTCAACATCTTCTGGTTTTTTAAATCTTTTTGAAGAAACACCATCCAATGTTGTGAGGAGCTTCTCCTTATGTTCCTTAATTCTCATCATTTCCAAAAATGGAACTTTAATACTCATTTGTGACAAAAGTTTCCCCATATCAATAGGGGTGTATGTTACATGAGAGGATTTTTTTTTCTCAACAATAATATTACTATTCTCAACTTGAATGGCCAAAGTTAACTCTTCTTTCTTTGATTTCTTATTTTACATTTTAGGAGGGGAACAACCTATTTCTGGTGCTTTTTTATTTTACCTCATATACAATGTTTTAACCATTTGATTTGTTTACATGTTTAACCTTTAACTTACATTCTCAGGAGATCCTCCTTGAGGATGTTTTGTATCTGTAGAATTACCACTTTTCTTCTTTTTACTATCTGATTTGGTCTCTTTGAAAAGAAAAGTAACTGGTTTGCTTTCTGCTCCACCAACTATTCTATTTATTAAATCATAATTACTTCTTTCTTTGGTGACCAAATCAGCTGTAATGTGAGCTATCTCCTCATCAGAAGGTCTTATCAATATTGTAGTTTCCTTAAGAATTACACCCTACATTATCAACTTCTTCTTCTCCTTCATCATCAGGAAAAATCGTTTGATCATATGCTTCTACTCTACTTCATGAGCCAGATACATCATGATTCTCAATTTCATTACCAGAATCTACTTCAGGACATGAATATGAATAAGTCATAGAACAACCATTGTGATCATGCAACTCATCTTCCTCCTCTTCTTGTTCCTTATTTGCATTTATATTCAGAGCAACAACACAATATTTATGATTATGTGGGGACTGAAAAGCTTCACACCAATAATCATCATTACACATATTAATAGAATTTTTTTGCAGAGAATCAGGGGTCTTAAAATCAGGTTTGTCCTTCTTTTGGGGGACGATAGGTTTCCCATCCTTCCATTTGGTATTATAAGGATAATTTTGCATCTTTGGTTGCTGACTATAACTGTTATAAGATGACATATTATTATTTGGAGCCCAATAATCTTTATTTTTTGATTCTTTTTGATTGATCCTAGTAAGCCTCCCACCTTCCCTTTTACCCATTTTTCCTGATACTTGTTGGAAATACAATATGGGAAAGAAAGATACTGAGAGGGGGGGGGGTGAATCAGATCTTAAACTTTTTATCACTTAAAACAAACTGATCCAAAATCATGCATAAATGTAATTGATCTATCATCTAGTAGCATCCATGACAGTAAATAAATAACTCAAGACACAAAATTTTGGTAACCTAGAAACCCAATAAGGTAAAATTGGGGTGGGGATGACACCCACAAAAATCTTCACTACTATAGCAATAAAGTGTGCCTGTTAGGGCTACAATATTTGATCACAATATGTAATCTACCTGGTTAAAGGTCTGCCCAATTAAGAGCTACATATCATTATAATCTACCTTGTAAAAGGATTTAAACTTACAAAAAAGTAAGCACTCGGCTAAGAGATTTAGAAAGGTCTATTGGAACCAATATGTTAAGAGATTTCACCTGATACTCTTGTTAGAATGTCTCAAGATGTGATCCTTTGATATGCAATCTGATGCTGATAACAAATCTCCTCTTTTCAATACCTTCTTGATCTAATAATCTGATATATCTTTACTTTGCTGCTCACTGCACTTTCACTCTACTAGATCTATGCTTCCTCTCTCAAAACAACCCTTCACACATCTCTCATGTACACATACACCTTCTCTCATAGTACGCTGCAATTAGGGTAAGAAGCAATCTTAATATACTTTACGGATCTAGCAATTTAGATCTAGATCAATGACTAGGATCAAATGCTTATGCTGCATAGGACAATCCAATTTATGATTGGCTCCATGACACATAGTGGGATCAAATAATTAAGTGCATAATTATCATGTTGAAAATATTAAATGCTTAGATAAGTCGGCCCAAAATAGTTTACCAATTGGTGTCATTCTTGACATACATAACAAAACTATCTTGCTTGGCACAAAAAGACTCTGGCGCTCGACATGAACTAAAATTGGTAACTGTATGACTCAACAACTATTATCTGCTCAACAACAACTATGCAGGATAGCTCGGCTGTAGTGATGACTGGCTAAAACTACCTAGATAAATGACTAAGTGTGGGACACTAATGATTAACAAAACTTAGAGATCATCAATCTCCCCCTTTGATATTAGTGGAAAAAACACTTATCATTTACATTCAAAATTTTTTCCTAAGTACACAATGTACTCCCCCTTAGATTATACTTCATTCTTCATACATTATCTACATAATATACATGCCTTCAGTAAAGATCTTTATACCTATTTCTGCACATCTTTTTCTATTTCCTTTCCTTTGCCTATTTCCTACCCTATTTTCCCCTTGTTTTTGTCACTGATAGCTGTGGGGGTTAAGTTGTATTTTTCCAGAAATGGTTTATGAAGCTATAATATCAATGCAAATGATGTATCCCAACTATCCTTAACAAACTTCATAACCTCCAACTTAACTTCTAGCTCGGCAGCTAGACTTACCAAACTATCTATAGTAGAGAGATGAGAATCTCTCTTGACCAATTCTCATGTAGCTGTTAGTTCCTTCTGAATAAACTCCAGATGAGGTATCAAATTAGCCTGAATTGTTATTAATTTTTCCCTGATTCGGCCATCTTCAGCCATAAGCTTGGTTAATCTCCTCTGTGCATGAGTCAATCCATCAAAATCTGTGGAGCTAGAACTAGAATCCATGCTCAATGAACTTTCTGTTGACTTCATATCTAAATGCAACTTCTCAATAAGCTTTTGATTATCCTTTGTAAAGAATGTTACATCACATAATCTTTTGTACAATGAAAAAACATTATTTGCAACTTCCTCAATAATCTCAATAAGAGAAGAAAGTTCAACCTGTTTGGTAGAAATCTCTCTAGATATCTTCTCCAAGACTTTGTTCTCAAATCTTCTCTCAGACCATTGCAACAGCTTGTCATTTGCCTCAATATTTTCATCAGTAACTTTTTGCACAATGTGAACTAACTATTCTAGTATTGGTGCTTTCTCATTTACATCTTCCATATCAAAAGCTTTAACAAAAATATGCTTTATGTCATGCAGAACTTGTTTATGCTTTTGTTCCCTCTTCATTTCCTCTTGTATTTTTTTCCTCTTCAATAGATCTTGAAGGGTCTAAATCTTCTCATTTGTCAAACTCTCAGGATCCCATTTAGGAATCACAATGACTTCATCCAATGTGACATTTAAGCTTGGTAACCTTTTCCATGTTAGCTTCCTCTTCTTGAGCTCTGGTGAGCTGATACTCAGCTCAGGTTCTGTGACCTCTTTTCCTTTGTCAGTATCAATTTCAATTTCTTCCTTCATCTAAGTCAAGATTTCCTGCGAGTCAGGTATACTTCCATTTTGGGTCCAATGGGAGTAGATGATACAGAGTGTGGTAGATCCACCAACACTTGTATAGCTTCTTATCTTGTAGGCTTATTTACAATTTCTTCCATCTTATCTCCACTCTCTACAACTATTTGTACAACCTCTAAAATAGGTGGATTAGTATTGATTACCTCCTTTTCTCCTTCTTTATTTGATTGGGCCTTAGTTTCCCAAATGGGCGATTTCATACCTGTGTCTGCCAACTCATTCTGATCCTCAACATCCAAATTTTTGTTCTCTCCAAGTGTAGTGTCAATGGAACTATCCATTGTCAAATCTACAATTTTCCCATCTCCTATTTCCTTTTGTGGTTGTGTCTCTGTCTCTGCTTGATCTGTAGCAGTTTCTTCCTCCATTTCCTTCAGCTCTGAGGTGCCTTCACCTTTCTCATCGGCCTTCTTAGTGATTAACCCAAAAGTTTCCTTCCATATTATGGTGCTCTGTTGAACTAAACCTTCAACATCATTTTTCAATATTGTATAGGATCTTTGTTTAGGAATAAACTTCTTTTGATATTTCTCAATAAACTTAGTTATTTGTTTTGGTTAAATCAGGAATGACCTTAGCTAGTGTTCCTTCCCTTATCTGTCTTTCAGTCATCAAAGCATACTGCCACTTTTGTGATAAAATATCATAAAGCTTTGTAGGAACAAGGTTTTCTATCTCTATAGGTGTCATCTTGAATGTACACATCATATCTAGTAATGCTTCCTGAATCTTATGCATGTTAGCTATTCTTTACTTCTCATACCTGATAAATTTTTATCCTGCTAAACCAGCTATACTCCTAATATTCATGCATACCTCATCAATACTAGTCATTGGTTTATGTGATACTGTAGGTATGTTTCTAGGTTCATCTGTATCAGCCTTCTCCTCATCATCTTCTTCTTCCAAGATTAGCTTTCTCCTTGGTCTCTTCTCAAGCTTGCTCGTCACTTCCTTAGTTCCAACTTGTTTTCTCTTCCCTGGACTGCTCTCTCTAGCATTCTTCTTTGTATATACTTTTGTTGACTCAGCTTGAGATGAAAGGGCTGATTCCCTAGTCCTAGGCCGGTTAGCAACAGGAAGGGTAGCCTTAGGTTTGGATTTTCTTGCTTTAGTTTCCTTGGAAACCACTGGCTTCTTCCCTTTTCCTTTCACACTGATATCCTCTTTAGGTTCACTCTCTTCTTCTTCACTAGACGTATCTTCTCCATGTCCTGTTGATAAACCCAAAGGTGCATCCTCTACTTCTTCATCACTCTCAATTCCAATCATCTTCTTCAGATTTTTGACAATCTTTTTCCTTTTCCTCTCCATAGAGCCAGCCATATGTTCATGTCATGTACATGAATCAGAACAATCTTGATCCATTCCATTCTAAAATCCCTCAAAAATTCTATGGAACGAGTTTACCCTCTCTCGGCTAAATGTTTGTTTTCAACTTTTAGGGCTCCATCTTCACACAATTTGCTGTAAGATTCTCTTAGCTTGTGATTGCCAAATTCACTTATCTTGCACATATAACATGACCTAGTATCATGTATTATGAGTACCTTAGGTGGAATTGATGATAAGGCTCTAGTCAGATCACCCTAGATGGCGCTCTCAGAAATTGCTTGAAAATTAGGGGGCGCATAGGTGTCACTCCTTATCAATTGAACTTTTAGCAACTCCTTCTCCATAGCCTTCGCTATTGTGGAAGAACTAGTATCCATGATTTCAAAAGAAATAGGGTTTCAAGGATGATGAATAGAATACCTCGATAGATGTCAAAATTCACACTTTTTACTTAGGATAGCCGACGACACACTGTAGAAGTCTTCGAAAGATCTTTGCAGAAATAAATTTCGCAAATGCTCCAACACTCTCTGAAATTCTCAATCACAAGGTGAAAATGAATAATGAACAGCTCATTCCTTTATAGGCTCCAAAGGTCAAAATTTAGGTTTGCAATAAATGTTCTATAAATTGAGTGAGTGCCAAACAACTATCCTTGGCCGACTCACAAAACTTGTCTATTTCTTGGTCATAACCCATAATAGCTCGACACATACTAGAGAACTCAGCTTTAGTGTACAATAATACTATTGCTCGAGACCTATAGTGCATATTGTCTTTGCTAGGTACATGTCTCAAAAATATGTCCTGATTCATCTTAACATATGCAGATATGGACTTTTGCACTTTATATGTTAGGAACTGATAAAAGATATAAGATATAAACACAGTTCCTCACATACCTTTCTTTGCTTAATTAGTGATGGTATGATCACCTGATCCATTGGATTGGGTGACCTCGACTTTAGTAGCTTCAGTGATGCTCAGTTTTGTTTTCCTTATCCATGTCTGGTTCATCTGTGCTCTAATTTATTCAACAATAGGAGTAGGTACCCTTTTCTTGCAATCCTTCCTAGTGTGACTGATTTTAGACAATTATAGAAAACTAGGCTTCCATTCATCCAAATCTTAGATTTTCCTCTGAAATGTGTCTTTATGCAGTTTTGTAGAACATTCCCATACTCACCACAGTAATGAAAACTATACCATTAGTTTTAATCCCAATTGTAAGTGTTACCTTTCCTTGGTGCTTTTGCTTGTGTCTTTGATTTCCATTATTGTTTAGCATTAGATCTGCAATCTTGTGCTTTATGTCCAAATTTTTGACAGTTGTAACAATACCCATTGAATCTAGGTGTGGGAGGTGCATTGTTTGCCTTTTACCAACATTCATGTGCTTGATGTCCAAACTTCTTATAGTTAAAGCAATAACCATTTAACTTAGGTTTAGGATTGGACTTACCATTCTTGCTTCGATAGATGTTTGCTGTGTGTCCTGATTTTCCATAGTGGTGGCATACATGCTTGTTGTTCTTTGACTTTGCATTCCTCTTTTCACCAATCTTAGATGATTCTCCTTTCTTAGTAGATTTTTTTTGTTCGATGTGACCTAATCCAGAAGAATCTTTATATCTCCTTGATGCTTCCATCATATTTTCAAAATGAGTCAAAGCTTCATTTGGTCTATTCAATCTTTCATTAAGTTCTTTCTCAGATCTCAATTCATCTTTCAATTGACTATTCTCAGATCTCAGATTCACAATTTCCATGTCTTTCCTATGGATCTCCTGATTTGCAAGTAATAGTTGATTCACCATGTCCACCTAATTACTTGTCATCATTTTTACTTCATGTGTCCTTTCATCAAGTCTGATAGTCATGATTCTTTTGTCTTCTTCAGCCATAGCTTTGTCATCTTCAGCTTTCTTCTTTTGTTCCACTACTTCACATAGTCTTACTGTTTGCATTTCTTGTTCACTTTTTAGGTTTTTGACTTCTTCACACAATGTATTGTTCTTTTCCAGGAGATCTGAAATTGCTGCATTGCTCTCAATAGAGTTTCCATTCTAAAATAGATTTGCAATGTCTTCTTCCTGATAATGAGTGTCATTCATTTGTTTGGCCAAATCTTTCCTAGATATCAAGGACTTTCTCAATTCGTGTCTTACTGTCTCAAGCTATTGTAATGCTAGCTTAATTTCAATCTTTTGATTCTTAATGACTTTACCCAATTTGAAAATCTCCATCTCAAGATCTGTACTCTCAAGCTAATTAAAACCTTTTGTAGGACAACTGAGCTCTGATACCAATTGTTGGAAATACAATATGGGAAAGCAAGATACTGAGAGGGGGGGGGGGTGAATCAGATCTTAAAATTTTTATCACTTAAAATAATTTGATCCACAATCATGCATAAATTTAATTGATCTATCATCTAGTAGCATCCATGACAGTAAATAAATAACTCAAGACACTAAATTTTGTTAACCCAGAAACCCAATAAGGTAAAACTGGGGTGGGGACGACACCCAAAAAAAACTTCACTACTGCAACAATAAAGTGTGCCTGTTAGGGATACAAGATTTGATCACAATATGTAATCTACCTAGTTAAATGTCTACCCGGTGAAGAGCTATATATCATTACAATCTACCTTGTAAAAGGATATAAACTTACAATCAAGTAAGAAATCAGATAAGAGATTTAGAAAGGTTTATTAGAACCACTCTGTTAAGAGATTTCACCTAATACACTTGTTAGAATGTCTCAAGATCTGATCCTTCGATATGGACTCTGATGCTGATAACATATCTCCTCTTTTCAATACCTTCTTTGATCTAATAATCTGATATATCTTTACTCTGTTGCTCATTGCACTTTCACTCTACTAGATCTATGCTTCCTCTCTCAAAACAACCCTTCGCACATCTCTCCTAGTACGTTGCAATTAGGGTAAGAAGCAATCTCAATATACTTTACGGATATGGCAGTTTAGATCTAGATCAATGATCAGGATCAAATTCTTATGCCTCTTAGGACAATCCAATTTCTGATTGGCTCCATGCCATGTAGTGGGATCAATTAATTAAATGCATAATTATCCAGTTGAAAATATTAAATGCTTAGATAAGTCGGCCCAAAATAGTTTACCTTGAAATTGGTGTCATTCCTGACATACATAACAAAAATATCTTTCTCGGCACAAAAAGACTCTAGTGCTCAGCATGAACTGAACTTGGTAACCATGTGACTTGGAAACTATTATTTTCTTGGCAACGACCGTGATGGATAGCTCGGCTGCAGTGATGGCCGGCTAAAACTTCCTAGATAAATGACTAACTGTGGGACACTAATGATCAACAAAACTTAGAGATCAACAATACTCTCCTATTCATTTCTCTATTAATAGCTGTCTTATAAGCATCACTAATGATTCTAGGATTCTTATCTCTAAGATGATATCCCATTTTAGAATCAAAAACATTTAAATAGGTGGCAAGACATACCTCCTCATAAAGCTTTATTTTTTGAAAAAGTCAATGCATAGCTTTTTGGAACATTGTATTGAATTCAACAACCTCCTCATTTGAATTTTTCTTTATATTGTTAAATTAATTCAACAATAATCCCTTATTTGTATTATCACCATATTGATCCTTAAAGAAATCTATCAATTCATCCATAGATCCCACAAAACCATAAGATAGCACTCTAAACCACTCCCTAGCATCTTCAACTAGAGACTGAATAAAAAGTTTCATCAAGACATCCTCATGTATGATGTTATAGTCATCCATTATATCAATAAAATTTCTTAAATGTTTGTCACAAGTAATAACATTACTGCCTACAAATTTGGGAAGTCTATCTCTAATCTCATTTGGGTCTGTATTGGGATAACTAGGAATATCAAGAAAAAAAAATTGCTTGTACCATTCTGCATGAAATGACCTTATTTGGAATTTTTCATCATTTTGGAAGGTATATGCATTGGCCATTGATGTTGAGGTAGTTTCAGCACCAACATGGGAAAGTCCAAAAGATTTCATGAGGAAATCAATCTTCTTCTTCAGCTCTAAAGTAGCATCATCTGCTTCTTCTTTCTCAAGCATTTTGGCCATGGTTTCCTTCTCCCTTTTGGATTTTTCAAGGTTAATGTCCAATTTAGACATTTGATCTATTGGAAATTTGTGACTTTTGGGTTCGTCTATTTCAATTCCTATCACCTTCTTCTTTCCTTTATATTTAGAACCTTGAGCATCAATACTTTGGTGAGTGACAGGTTTCTCTTGATCCTTTTAGTTTTTTCAACATATTTTGTTGCTTTCTTTTTAAGCCATTGCTTTATTAATTTGTCATTTATTATTTTCTCTTGTTTTTTCTTATTGGCTTTCTCTTTCTTCCTTTTTTCTGTGATGGCGAATTGTCTTTTGACAAGTTCCTCCTCTTCATCAAGCTCTTTAGAGGCATCTTTAGAATATGAGATGGTATTATCAGACTCCTCTTCCTCTCTTTCACTAGGAGAACTGTTATCTCCATATGTATCCAATCCCAAGTATGGAGCCTCTTCATATTTTGATGTATCTCCTTCATGGCTATATTGGGTTAGATCTTCTTTTCTAGTGTTCTCCTCTTGTCTTCTTGGTGATGGATTATCTGGGCTATCTTTTTTCTTCTTTTCTCTCCAAGACTGTCTACCCTAGAAGTAGTTGGAAGTCTACCATGCAATTCAACTTTAGGATGTTCTTTCACTCTAGATCTGGTATTCATATTGAAGAAAATAAATTTGTATTACTCAGCATTGATTTTAGATATTTATTTGAGTCGCCATCCAACACAAGTTTGGGAAATTACAATAAGAGCTAATATGAATACTGCAAGAGTAACTCTAATCTTTCAAAGGTCAACTTCCCAGCAAAGTATCCATTTTTTTGGTGTTTGAAAATGTTTATTCTATGAAAAGCTACCAATAAACATTCAGACTAATGTTAGGAGTGGTTAGCTCCAAGTATGAAATCTCTACAAGGTAAGTGGACCAACTATAGGGAATAGACTTCTGTATGCACTTCTGGCTTTGCAAAACCAAGGCGAGTGCACCTAATATAGATAAATATTTAACTTTCACAATTCCTTATAATCTGGATTTTAACAACAACTAAATGGTAATAAGGTATGAAATTACAAACACTCATTCAATGACTCCTCACTACCATGTAGGACAAACAACCAACAACCCCAAAGCTCAAAGGGAACTAAGATGGTTTTAATGTTTTTGATAGGGCATAATATAACCAAATGTAGTTAGATATGTATCAATGTAGAAAATACTAATTAATTATCAATGCTTTATCCATTGGGCAATGTTTTTAGTTCAAATACAGGACAGAGAAACTAACTATTGTCAAAGACTCAAAACCATAAATACATATACTTTAGATCAAACACTACTTATAAGATCCTTCTGTAGACAAACCCAAAAAACTTATGTCATATCCAAAGCATTATTTTATTTGATCCTAGATAAAAAATAAGGACAAATAACATACACACACACAAATTCTATGTAATGAATCAAAAGATTCACAATTCAACAAGTGATCACAAAGGAAACACTTAAAATATGAAATATTGTATTATGTATAGAGAATCTAGCTTCAATTCCAAAATCCTTCAAAACACATGCCACTTCAATCAATGCAAAAGACATGCAACTTTTTGTTATGTAATAATACTCTCTAGATATACATCTGCTATACTCACTGGAAACAATAAATGACTTAATGCCAGTGTTACTTCCCAAATTTTTCTAGCCTCTACTAAATGATCTTGGAAGTCCTTTTCTAGGCCAAGGATTGCAACAAGCTTCAGATGATTTAGGGTTAGGGCTAAATATTATTAAAATACTACATGAAAGAGAACATTAATTCATTACAACAACCAAGAAGTTCTGTCATACAGACTAAAACATTCTTTTGAAACATTCTATTGAGAAGAAACTGATTTGGCCACCATCCACCTTGGGAAACTAAAGAAAAACACCCTACAACATTAATAAAGAATTAAAAATATGACATGTATTAATTACCCCATGACACTTAACCCCCAAGAATCGCAAAAAACCAACTATCCTTCATTGAAAAGCTCAGGACCTTGAGAATCTGATCTGATCTGTATTATAAAACTCTGCAACAACTCCTCATTTATGGAGAAGAATAGAATAGGATAAGCCAAAAGATTAAAAACTGATTAACATATTAACCAGAAACCCTAAAAGGATAAATCTACAATAAATGTCTTGAGAATTGCCAAATCTTCCTTCATACAACATCCAATAGTTGTTCATATCAAACATAGAAGGTCAAATTGTTTCATTAAATTCTATATAGCATAAGACATAATCCAACGCTTTGAAAACCCTGAGAAACATGTTTGAAAATTTGAAAAGTGGTTAAAATGGTCACAAACAAGGCAGAAATTAGCATCAATGGCCCATATCTTAATTTTTTCTATCTTTAAAACACAACCGTAGATCCTTTTTAAGTTACCCAGGAACTCAGATCAGATCAGGATAGGTGGCACACAGGCACAATGCCTTAAATATTATATACCTTCATCTTCACAATCAAGGCTTTGTGGTGGCAGTCGATCTCATATTAACTATACTGCACTTTACCTTTACCCTCGACTTCAAATTGCAGGTCCCACAAACTCATATAGGACACGTGGCATACAGGTGCAATGCCTTGCAGACTATTTATCATGCATCTTGTCATTGAGGCTTTGCATTGACCATAAGATCAAATTTAACTTGTCCACCTATTATCCTCCACTTAAGGGCTCAAAAACTAGCCCACCAAACACCATGTGTCACCATGGTGCATTGCCTTAAAGGTTAGATCTTGAGAAAATTGTGAATGAGTAAATATGCCCACCATAGATCTTTTTCCGATCTGATCAATTATTAACTTGTCTTAAGATGTGACCACTATCCACATGGTGACCAGGCATAATCCTCAATGAATACAGATCTTCATCTTGGTGTTGAAGGGAATTCGCCTCCCATTGGATCTTTTGAACTGGTCATCACTTTAACCTTCCACTTACTTTAAAACATAGGACCCACATTGTCAGAAAGGGACAAGTTTCACATAGGCGCAATGCCTTGATCATTAAAGAACCACATCTTCACGATGAAGGGAATGCACCTACCGTTAGATGAAAAGTTACTTGCAAGGGAGATGTAAAGGGTAAAGTTTATCAGGGGAAATAAACTTAGGAATTAGGAAAAAATTAAAATGCAGCCCACCTGAGTTAGGAAATAAAACATATGGCCCCATTTTATGATGACATAAATCATGACGTAAGAGGACTTAAGTTATAAAAAGGTAACTTGAAAATAGAATTTTCTAGGAAGGTTTAGTGTTTTCTTGCCAAAAACTAGAAATAGTTGCAGAGACAGGAAAGAAAACTTAGGACCGTGATTTTTTTTGAAATAGACCAAGCGAAGATAATGATATGAAGAAGGATGTGTGATGATCCTAATTCTAAGGTTGATTGGCTTAATACTGCATATTGGAAATGTTACAGATGTCTCAGTAAAAAAATGATTTTTTGGACTGTGACAACGATGCTTGGCAGAGAAAGTTTCTGTGCTTTGGGGATATCTTACAAATGATGGAGATTTAGGTATTGCAAGCTTAAGAGACAACATAAGGAAAATTGAGGAATACTTTCCATTGAGCACAAGTTGCGATTGTATTATGAAATATTTTGAATAGTGCTAACACAATGTACATAAAGGAGATCTTACACCAAAATCAAAATGGAAATGTCATGTGTTGGATTCACCAAAAATGTACATAAAGAAAAGGGGGATGGTGTAATGCAAGGTATTTATCCTCCTTTCCCCAATGTAAAAATCAAAAGGAAGAATACCTAATAGGCTCAAGTAGGACTTAAGTGTTAAGTGAGTTCAATGATCATTCATGATTATGATTGTAATGAAATAAATTTTAGTAGAAATGATATATAATGATGTAAAATAGGAGGCTAAATAAGAAAAATTGACAAGATTTGAGAAATACAAATTGACAAAAAATGAAAAGACACTTGTTATGAATTGACACAAGATCCAAAAGGATGTACTAAATTGTAGTTTGAATTTGAAGTAATTTTGTAGGGTATAGAGCGAACTGACATTCTTTTCCCGGGAATAGTTTGCAAATTTTTGTTGTGCTCCCTATGTTTTTTTCCAAAAATGTCATAGATAGTTTGAAAGGTCTTGAACCTTCCAAATTACTCTTGATAACTTCATCATCTATTCCTGTACATAGAAAAATAGGGAAAATGTTCTGGAAAGGGGTTTTCCCTTGTCAAATCCTTGGTTAGGAATCAACCTTGAAAATGAAATGACATTTCATAAAGGAAAGCAAGTGTAAAGGTAAACATTAGATCTACCTTGTAAATACTTTCATGAATAGATATTGAGATCATACATATTCACATGAAGATGCTTGTCTGTTTCTTGAATTGTAGTTATTGACTTAAATTTTTGAAAGGAATCAAGAATGCCCTCACAAATGCATGGATCTATGATTGCCACTCCTATATCTCCATTATTGTTATGCTTGACGAACACTTGCTATGAATGACGAATGCATGTTGATGGAGAAAGGATATTATTTATTTATTGAGAACTCCTCTACTTGGCTATCATGGGAGAGAATATTACTACTATGGAGAAGATTTCCTTCAAAATTCCTTGGATGCTTGGAGAAATAATAGATCTTGGATGCTTGCCTTCAAATCTTAAGTTTACTTGATTAATTAATTTCCTTCTAGATCTTGAATTATTTCTTCTGGTTGATAGTAGATACCAAAATGAGAAGTGATAGGTTATTTATATACCTCTCACAATATTTTGGGAATTAAAATTAACTGAGGCTGACCATGGGATCTAACTCCCCACTAAAGCACCACAATGGGGCCATAATTCAAATTTGAGGCAAAACCTAGGGGAACACAATGCCTTGGGAGTTGTGTTCCGAGGAACATAACACCTAGGGAATCATGTACATAGGAGAAAGAACCAAAATTGAAATGGAGATTTGGGAAGATAGGGAAAATATTAGAACAAGGGGAGATAGGTGGATGGGTCAAGCATAACGAACATGAAATATTGAAATCACCAAAATGGGGCCTAATTGAGCATCTAATTATGGGTGCTAACTTTTTAGGACAATACACTATTCGAAGATTCATGTTCATGTTAAATACTCTCAATTTCTCATCTATAGCCATATAATTAACATTCAAATCCACATCTCTCTATAGTCAGTTTTAACTCAACCAAGGATTGTTGGATCTACCTCGTGCCTAATCCTTTTTATTAGGTTTGAGGTTGAGCCAAGTTAATCTACTCTTGTTAGTGCAATAAAAGTGGAAATAGGCCCAAGTCCTATTTTGTATGCATAAACTAGTGAATACCTCATTTCCACCAAAAAACGATTAAGAAATTATCTTAGAAAGAATTTCCATAGTTGAGATTGTTAAATTTTAGATCAGAATATATAGCTTTTAATTTTTCTTATATAACCTCAATATATGTAATATATTTAATCACAAGATATATATTCTGCAGATTGGATAAGTGAGACTCGTATTGTTTGTTGTATATGCTTATTTATCATCAACCAGCAAATGAGTATAAATATAAGAAATATAATCATATAGAGGCATGTCTCCTTGAGGAGACATGACTCTATATAATTATGTATCTTCAATATATAAATTAGAAACCAATAAAATTAATTGGTATGTACTAACCACATTATATACGGTGTCTTAATACAAATAGTATTATACAACTGTTGTCTAAAGTAACACAATCGGTATTACAAATGATAATACTCAACTGAATCATTACTCCCTCGATCGGTGTCTCATCTCTATCGACACCCGATCGGTATTAGACTTGAACCGATATCAGTTGGTAAGAAAATGTATATTTGTGCCTTGACTTAAACGGTATTAATTGGTATAATTGTTTAACCAATTTCGATTGGCAGTTAAGTCAGCCGATATTAATCGGTATTAACCAAACCGATGACAATGTATATGACTGATACTAATTAGTATCACATAGTATTATGACATATTATTTGATCAATTATAATATAAATTATACATTGTATATGTATATTGATATATAATAATATCATTATTATTATATATATTAATGTGCATATGTAATGTAGAATAATATTATCTCATATTGTATTATCTGAATAAAGATATTATCAATTTAATGATGTTTATTTAATTCAATAGTATAAATAGATAATGTTAAATATGTATATTAATATATATAGTAGTAATGGCCATTATTATCATATGTATATTAATATATTATTTATCTATTTTCTCATAATATTATGATCATTTTATTTGATCAAAGCTATAAACATCAACATAGTTGTGTATGGAGAAGGATAACTAAACTAAAGAAATACTTCAATGTTAGATAAATAAGTAAATTTTAGGATGTGGAAAGTAATTCTATGATGGATATCTTTGGCGTTTTTTTATCAATCAAACAATGACATACAATATCAAAAAAGAATGACTAAGAGACTTAGGAAATAACTTGTCAATTGAAGGATACATCAGGTTTTTGCAACAAGGAAGGTAAACATCTCCAAGAACTATGTGATTCAATAACTTTCCCAAATATTGTTGTAAAGACTAGATGAATTAATGATGTTGGTGGGAAATTTGTGTAAAATAATCACCACAATCTACTTCTTATAAATCTAGATCCTTAAAAGTCATAGGGATTGCGATGTTGGTTTGATATAGAGGAGAGGAATTTTCTTTTTCATTCTATTACAAAGGAAATGTTAAAATTAAATGGCACAAATTATAAAAAAGGGACTTGGTAGATCCAATAAAATTGGTTAGATTGTGATAAAATCTACCTTATCTTCCATAATTTTAGATAATTTTTGTTCTGATTTAGTAAAAACAGGTTTTACAAGGACCCGAAACCTTTACAAAGTAATAAAGTTCAGCAAGTTTTACAAGGACCTAAAACCTAAAGAGTTAAAAATATATATTCAACAAAGAGAAAATACAACTGTGCCTAAGCACCCAAAAAGGAAAGGAAACAAAAAAACAAGCAACCGAGCCAAAAAAAGTCCCACAAATACAACAATAAAAATAGGGACAACAAAAAATCCCAAAGGGATAGAAAAAAGGACAGCTACATTCCCTGCACAAGTTCCTCTACTTCGATGATCATGATCTGCATATTGCTGACCAAACTCTTGAGCTTCGTAGTGTCTTTTTCCTCCTTAGGACTATTCTTCTTTGTGCTAGCTCTGGTGCGAGATCCCGAGCCAATACCCTCTTTGATCTCTCTGCTCTCCTTCTCCTTGTTATCCCTATCTAGTTTGTCCATCAAAATCTACGCATGGCCACAGTAAGCTTTGAGACTAATTAGACATTGATCCCCAATTTTTTTAACCGTAGCCTCCAACCTCTCCACCTTAGTAGTCAGATTCATGATCTGCTCAGCATTACTATCTTTCTCAGCCCTGTCTTGGATATCTTTGATTTTTTTCTCCATTGTCCCCACTTTATTAACAAATTCCACCTAGGCTTTAGAATTCCCTACCACTTCTTTCATTTCATTCAGACAAACAACCATCGGGTTTTCCCCAATTTCCATACTATTAAGAATATTTATCTCAGCCTTTATAAAATCAACTTGTTTTTTAGATTATTCTGATCTTCAATCAAATTGCTTACCAGACCAGTGAAACCCACAATGCAATCTTTGTTGCCTGCAGAAAATTGATGCTCCCCCGTGTCCACATTGTCATGGAAATCACAATCCTTTCACCCAGAATCTTCATCAGTTCTAGTGTTCTTATCATCTTTCATATTTCCTTCTTTCTGCTTATTTTCTTTAGTTTTCTCCCTGAGACTGGTGTCTTCAATGACCTCTTCTTTTCTCTCCTCCCTGTTTTCCCCTTTTTCCTTATCCTCCCGATTCTCCTCTGTATTATCCTTTAAATCTTCCTCGTCCGAGGTAAGATTAATTCTCCTCTTGCTGGAATGGCTACTCTTATGGGTAATTTTAACTTTTTCCTTACCCTCCCCATGTTTTCTTTTTTTATCCTCCTTTTTCACCTCCTCAATTTCAGTCTCTGTTTTTGACTCCTCATTCCGAATCTTCTTCTTTGTTGTCTTTTTACCCTTTTTCTTTCTACTTCCCTCCCCAATCTCCTCATCACTATCCTTCTCTGTTTCTGACCCTTCAGAGTAGGGTTTCTTCTGATTTTTTGAAACACCCTTTCTGTTAGATTTAGGGGTTTTAAACCCTTTGGAATCCTCTTAGATTTAGATAATTTTTGTTACACCTCTTTCCCCTTGAATATTTACGGTAGGAAATACAAAAAGAAGGTGATTAATAATGTAGATTATTATTTTATCATAAAATATGTGTTATGATTTTCCTTGAATCTAATTATGGATATATGTTTCAATCCCAAGTGCAAGACTATATTGTTTTGAATTCAGTTACTGCTTTTAAAAAAGTGGGAGAACAAATTATGGGTGTTACTACAAAGGAATCAATCATATTGAAGAATGAACAATAAGATGATGATTCAATAATTGTATAATTAAACTAAAAGTGAAAGATTATAAATTATGAATAGAGAGTTAAGCATACTATAGAATGACCAAGAAAAATAGATTATTCATTTGGAAGAAAGGTTTTATCGATGATTGAATAGCTAAAAAATAGTCAATACTTGTAAATATTTGTGGCAAAGTCAGATTTAATAAATAATTATAAATGAATGATGTATGATAGCATGAAATTGCATAGTCTCTCCATGGGGATAGTGATGACTATATATATTTTGTTGTATATAATGTAGAAAAAAAATGCACATGTTTTCTCTTATAAAACATTTGAAAAATTTCAAATAAACTCATTAGATATCTTTTTTTAAAGATATATGTGCTATTTCTATTTACAACACGAATTTACTAACAATTCATTCTTTTAGTTACTATTGTCATTTAATCTTTTTTATCTCAACTTTTTATCTTAGATCTCTTTGGTATTAGTTTGGTGCATCTCTATATTTAAATCAACTCACGCTAACTTGTGTTCTCAGGATTTAGTTATATCTAGTTTGTGTTGGATTAATGGAATTGTGTGTACTAAGAGGGGAGGGTTGAATTAGCACCCTTAATTTTTTTTTATCAATTATCCTTTAGTAATCTTTTCTTGCATTACCGACCATATTTATTTTCTACCTTATGCATGTAATATCAAAACATAAATGTAATTGCATGTAAACATTCATGAAACTGATGACATGTAACTGATTAAATGTTTGATAATGTTAAGTTGAAAGATAATGCAGGTCATTAAATCAATTAATGAACTGTATTGTCATTGGTGTCAACTTGATATCATCTGTACGGTCATGTACGTAATGCCAAAGACTTTAGAGAACCAAAAGAACCAAAGTTATGCTTTCAGCAATGCATAAAAGTCAAGTATTCACTAAGTGACAAACAACACCGACGAAGTGCACACTAACGGACAGAGCAAAGAAGAACAATCACAGTGATACCTGACGAGAAAAGTTAGAAGGTTGCCCGACGACCAAAGATACAGAGTTTCCCAATGATTAAAATTCCAATGATGCCTGATGGATAGAGATCATAAAGCTAACTGAAGTCTCACCGATGGATTAGTCAATTGTTGTCGACAACTAACTGCAGTGGTGACCGACAGAACTGAGAGTTCAAAAAATGACAAAATATCTAGTTGGTAGAGCTAAAAATAGACTTAACTGGTTGTCTACTTTTTTTTATTCGACCAGAGATAAGTGATTGATTTGATGATTTGTATAGTTGGCAAGAAGATATCTACGAGACAAATCAGAAGTTATGCTTTAAATCTAATTGGCTGGATTGTTTATCATGCCAAGAATGAAGAATCAAGAATCAATGACTATTATGTCTATATAAGAGAAAAGATTAATTAATTTACGAATGGGATTAAGGGGAGTGAATAAAAAGAGGATGTTGAAGAGAAACCGATGAAGAAAAACTTCATGCAGTGCCGATCAAACAAGATGGAGGAAGAGCTAAGGAATTCTGTAGACACCGATGACTAGTGAGCAACAACATCACAAAGTAGAAAGTATGGAGCACAAGGATTGAATTGATACATTGGTCAGAGAGGTAATGTACTTAAATAGATCTGACAATCTACAATTCAAGTTGTAATATGAATAGGTCATAGTGTTTTAGTTTAACCATTGAAGCATCAAGTCTCTTAACCGAGCATGACTTAACAGTCTTCTATATATTGAGGTACATCTCAAGGAGTGCCAAAAAGGTTGATTCATGAAAGTAGCATTGGACTTGCCCGATACCTATTGACAGTCTAAGAAGGAGGCTGATTCAAGGATGGTAGCAATAGATGCCCGATACTAAATGACAACCTCTATGTATAAAATCCTCTAACAAGGTTGCACTTAACAATGTGTTTGTAACTTTTAACGGGGTTGGCTCCTAACAGGGGTCACTTCAAAAGAGTGAAAATTTGGGGTACTGGTCCCAGTGGTTTTTCCCTTAACAGGGTTTCCATGTTAAAATTCATGTGTTATGTGTGTATGATTCATTTCTTTACTGTCTTTCATCTTACATAGCTAACTCTGGATTGATCGGTATACTCTGCTTATTTACTGAGTTTCGGTAAATAGTTATACTGCTTATTGGTAATCGAGAAATAATAAGGATTGACAGAGAAAACTGACAGAAATTTAATCATTAGTAGTATTTCATGGCATGCATCTTGTAGGGACATAATAATCTAAGATTTATTGATTGGTGGTTAAGTTTGAAGGATACATTTTTGAGGCCATTGATTCATCTCCCCCTCTCAGTTATTACTAAAATTGGTATTAGAGCTTGTGTGCTTAGAAAGGAAGGTTTCAAGACCTAAGTCAAGATCAAAAGATGAATAGACAAGATGTTCCCATGTTGAACAAGGAAAAATTTGCTTCATGGAAAAGAAGGATAAGAATCCACTTATCAGGTATTGGTAATGATGTTACTCAATTCCTAGATATTGAATATGTGTTGCCCATAGGAATATTGACAGTAGATCAATTGAGAGAGAAGAATGAGAACAACTGCATGGTCATAGAGCTTTCTTCCTCACTCTCTGATGCTGAATTTGAAGATGTCAAAGATTGAAAAACTACAAAGAAGATGTGGGACAAACTGAAGCTTGTACATGGAGGTGATACAAATGTTCTGAGAGCCAAGGCAGAAAGCCTTAGAGGAATGTTTGATGATCTTATAATGAAAGAAGGAGAAAACATCACATAGTACAACACAAGAATAAAAGAAGTAGTCAATGCTATATGAGGAGTTAGAGGTACACTTGAAGAGGAGACTGTGGTAAGTAAAATCTTAAGAACCTTACTGCCTATATATGCTATTAGAGTTTCTACCATTCAAGAAATGAGAGCAGTAGAAAACAATACAATTACTCTTGATAGCTTAATTGGTAGAATGATTTCATTTGAGATGAATAAATTTGATCATAGTGTCTTACCAAACTTAGAGTCTGCATTTAAATCTTCTATGAGAATAAGAAAATCAAGTTATAGGCACACATAAAGAAGAGATAGTGAAAGTGAAAGTGAAGAAGAAGATCTAGATGAAATAGAAGTACTTATGGCTAGAAGAATGCAGAGAGGCAAAGGTAAATACAAAGGCAAGTTACCACTTGTATGCTTTAATTATAAAGAGATTGGACACTTTGCTGCAAGATGTCCTAACAAAAGAAAAGATGACAGAGTTAATGACAGATCTTTTGAGAAGAAATCTGATAGAGGTGATAACAAAGATTACAGGATTTACCGACAATCAGAAAGAAAAGATACCCAAGACTACAAGGACAAAGGAAAGAAAGCTAGCTACCTAGCTGCTTGCAAAGATGAAGATACTGACACCGAACCTGATGAAGACATCGAGATAGTATTTGTGGCTGTGAAAGATGATTCAGATGAAGATGAAAGGTATGTAGATACTGTACTCATATCTAAGGTTAGCATGAATGACATCTGGATTATAGATAGTGGCTGCACTCACCACATGACTGGTGACAAATAAAAGTTTAACACTTTTGAGTATTATAATGGTGGTATAATAAGAATGGGTAATGATACACCTTGTCTAGTTGAAGGTAAAGGAACTATAATGTTGAATAACCTAGTTAAATGTGAAAATAATTATTGGGTAAAAGGATTGAATTATAATCTATTGAGTGTTTTTCACCTGAATAATTTAGGTCATAAAGTAGTATTTGATAATAAGAAGGCAAGATTCTTCATTGAATCAGGAAGATGGATTAGTAGTGGTGAACAGACAAAAGGTAACTTATTCTATCTGAATGGTACTAACACCACTTGCTTAATGACTAGAAATGAAGAAATATAGTTGTGGCACAAAAGATTGTGTCATGTGAATTTTGACAACATGATGAAAATAAGCAGAAGGAGAAATGTAAGAGGCTTACCGACGATGTCAAAGCCTGACAACATCATGTGCAAGAATTGTCAAAAAGGTAAGATGACAAAGTCTAGTTTCAAAAGTAAAACCCATACATATGATGATATTATAGAATCAGTCCATACTGATCTATGTGGACCAATGAGGACAAAGAGTTATTATGGAGATATATATTTTATTCTCTTTGTTGATGATTAATCTAGAATGATGACTGTTATGTTTCTAAAAGATAAATCTGAAGCATTGAAGATGTTTAAATGGTATAAGGCTATGGTAAAACAAAGTGGTAAGGATTTGAAATTCTTGAGATCAAATAGAGGAGGAGAGTTTATATGAGATGAATTCACTAATTTCTTCAATGAGCATAGTATAAAAGACAGGTTTCTACACCAAGAACACCATAGCAAAATGGGATTGCTAAGAGAAGGAACAGATCCATAGTTGATTGTGCTAGAACACTGATGATAGAGAAAGGCATCACCCAAATCTTCTGGAGGGAAGCTGTCAGTACTGTTGTCTACACATTAAACACAGTACAATTGAAGGACACAAAGAAGAAACCCTATGAGCTATGGTATGGTAAAACACCCAATGTAAGTTACTTCAAAATCTTTGGTAGTCAATGTTATATTTTAAAGGATGATAGAAATGGAAATATTGACACCAAGAGTGATGAAGGTATCTTTCTAGGGTATTCCATCAAAAGAAAGGCTTATAAATGTCTTATTAAGGCCTCTAAAAAAATTGTTTAAAGTGCAAATGTGAAGATAGATGAATTTGCAGAAAAGAATGAGCTAGAAAGCACAAAAGAACTAGAGGACTACAACAAGTTTTTTTACTATGAAGAACCTAACACTTTGCCTAAGCAACAGTGCTTAATTCTAGAGAAATAAAATTTTGTAACCGACGGTCAGGCTACAAATAACGACAGTCGGGATAATGATAAAAATAATGTGCAAGGTGATGAAGAACATAATGAAGGAAAAAATGATGATCAAGATGATAGACAAAGACCTGTACCTATGCTTGCTAGATATATAAGAAGGAACCATCTAGAGATCCAGATCATAGGAGATAAGAAAGATGGTACAAGAACAAGAAGTAAGTATGTAAACACAAGTTGTTTAATTTGTGAGTTTGAGCCAAAATCTGTCAATGCTACACTTGATAATGAAAAATGTATAAGTTCTATGAATGATGAGATTGAAAAAATTGAGAAGAAAAAGACATGGTCACTTGTGCCAAGACCAGATGACAAGAATGTCATCGCTACTAAATGTATATTCAGGAACAAGCTAAATGAGAATGGAGAAGTCACAAGAAATAAAGCAAGACTAGTATGCAAGGTGTATGCACAAGAGGAAGGTATTGACTATGGAGATACCTTTGCACTCATTGCTAGGCTAGAAGGTGTAAGAATACTACTTTCTTATGCTGCATTCAAAGGATTCAAGGTATACCAGATGGATGTCAAGTCAACATTCCTAAATGGAATACTTGAAGAAGAGGTATACATTGAGCAACCAAAAGGGTTTGTCGATCCAGACAAGAGAAACATGGTATGAAGACTTCATAAAGCCTTGTATGGATTGAAACAAGCTCCTAGATCCTGGTATGAATGACTTCATTCCTATCTTATAAGTATTAGATTTGTAAGGACTAGTGAAAACAAAAATCTTTATTTGAAGGAAGATAGTGATGCTAACACTTTGATTGCTGAAATATTTGTTGATGACATCATATTTGGAGGCAATGATATGCTATGCAAATCATTTTCTAATGAGATGAGAAAAGAGTTTGAGATGTCTATGTTTGGAGAGATCAAGTTCTTTCTTGGTCTATAGATCTTGCAACAATGTGAAGGTATTTTCATTACACAGTCCAAATACATTAAAAAGGTCCTAAAAATATTCAAGATGGAAGATTCCAAACTAGTTGGAACACCGATGGCTATTGGATGTAAGTTGACAAAGGAGGAAAATACATCAGAGGTAAATTAGACTTTGTATAGATCAATGATTGGAAAACTCATGTATGTTGTACACACTAGACTAGATATTGCACATGCAGTAGGAATTGTTGCTAGATTTTTTGCTAACCCTAGGGAATCACATATGAATGCTATGAAAATAATATTAAGATATCTAAATAATACCGAGGAATATGGCTTATGGTATAAAAGAGAAGGAAAATTTGAACTTGGGGTGTTTACCGTCGCTGATTGGGCTAGAAATCTTGATGACCAGAAGAGAACAACTGGAGGAGCATTCTTTATGGATGAAAGACTTGTCACATGGATTAGCAAAAAGCAAGGATACATCTCTCAGTCTACTACAGAAGTAGAGTATGTTTCTACTACTGCAAATTGCTCAAATATTGTATGGATCAAATAGTTACTAGAAGGTATGTATATGAAGATCCTAGAACCAGTAATTATCTATTGTGATAACACCAGTGCAATAAACATTTCCAAGAATCTAGTAATGCATGCTAAGACTAAACACATTGCAATCAAGTATCATTATTTAAGAGAATAAGTTCAAGAAAAAGAGGTGATACTTGAGTATGTGCAATCCAAAGAACAATTAGCTGATATCTTCACCAAGCCACTATCCAAGGATGCATTTGAGTACTTGAGGAAGAGACTAGGGGTCAAACCCTTGTCTACCAGTTAGTAAAATGACTAGAAGGCTGCATCAGCCTACATATTATCATAATATCATTAATGTTGATGCAAGAAAAGAATTGAACTTCAAGGATACATCTATATACAAATAGGTATATATCAGCACCGAGCACCAGAGCATATTGTTGTATTGCTGATGGATAAGGGAAATTCAAGGAATATATTATGGATGTAGAGAAATGATTGTTTGATATTAATGTCAAATATTTGTAAAATATGTGTTTGGCATTTCTGTCAAAGGGAGAGAGATTATCCATAGTATCACATTCTTCTGTAAAAGGAGAGAGATTATCCATTATCACATTACTCCAACAGGGAGAGATTATATCCTTAGAGAGAGATATTGTATGGAAAGATTATACAAAGGGAGAGTTGCTGACAAAAGAAAAGACATCAAAAGAGAAGAATAGTCAAGGGAGAGAAATTGGCACAAGGAGAGAACACAACACATCAGAAGAAAGAGAGATGCAACAAGCAAATCTAGGCTAAAATAGAGCTTACCGATGGCAGACATTTATCGGTTAACAGAACAAAAGATTGGTAGTTTGATGAATCTCAACTGTTGTATTTCATGTTGTATTAGAAATAGTATAGTGTGATAATATAGTATGTTGCCATCAATGCCAAAGGGAGAGATTGATGACATGTAACTGATTGAATGTTTGATAATGTTAAGTTGAAAGATAATGCAGGTCATTAAATCAGTTAATGAACTGTATTGTCATTGATGTCAACTTGATATCATCTGTACGGTCACGTACATAATGCCAAAGACTTTAGAGAACCAAAGGAACCTAAGTAATGCTTTTCACAATGCATAAAAGTCAAGTATTCACTAAGTGACAAACAACACTGACGGAGTGCACACTGACAGACAGAGAAAAGAAGAACAGTCACAGTGATACTCGATGATCAGAAGCATAGTGATGCCTGACAAGCAAAGTCAGAAGGTTTCCCAACAACCAAAGATACAAAGTTGGCTGATGAGTAAAATTCCAATGATGCCCGATGGATGGAGATCACAAAGCTAACTAGAGTCTCACCGATGGATCAGTTAGTTGTTGTTGACGACTAACTGCAATGGTGACCAACAAAATCAAGAGTTCAAAAAATGAAAAAATATCTTGCTGGCAGAGCTAAAAATAGACTTAATTGGTTGTCTACTTTGTTTTATTTGACCAGAGATAAGTGATTGATTGAAAGATGATTTGTACAGTTGGCAAGAAGATATCTATGAGAAAAATAAGGAGTTATGCTTTAAATCTAATTGGATGGATTGTTTATCACACCAAGAATCAAGAATCAATGAATATTATGTCTATATAAGAGGCAAGCTTAATTCATTTACGAATGAGATTAAGGGGAGTGAATAAAAAGAGGATGCTGAAGAGAAACTGATGAAGAACAACTTCATGCAGTGCTGATCAAACAAGATGAAGGAAGAGCTAAGGAATTTTGTAGACACCGACAAACAGTGAGCAACAACATCACAGAGCAGAAAGTATGGAGCACAAGAATTGAATTGATACATTGGTCAGAGAGGTATTGTACTTAAATAGATCTAAAAATCTACAATTCAAGTTGCAATATGAACAAGTCATAGTGTTTCATTTTAACCATTGAAGAATCAAGCCTCTTAACTGAGTAGGACTTAATAGTCTTCTATATATTGAGGTACATCTGAAGGAGTGCCAAAAAGGTTGATTCATGAAAGTAGCATTGGACTTGCCCGATACCTATTGACAGTCTAAGAAGGAGGCTGATTCAAGGATGGTAGCAATAGATTCCCTATACTAAGTGACAACCTCTATGTATAAAATCCTCTAACAAGGTCACACTTAATAGTGTATTTGTAACCTTTAACAGGGTTGGCCCCTAACAGGGCTCACTTCAGAAGAGTGAAAATTTGGGGTACCGGTCCCAGTGGTTTTTCCCTTAATAGGGTTTCCATGTTAAAATTCATTTGTTATGTGTGTATGATTCATTTCTTTACTATCTTGCATCTTACATAGCTAACTCTAGATTGATCAGTATACTTTGCTTATTTATTGAGTTTCGGTAAATAGTTATACTGCTTATCGGTAATCAAGAAAGAATAAGGATTGACAGAGAAAACCGACAGACAGCTAATCATTAGTAGTATTTCATGGCATGCATCTTGTATGGACATAATAATCTGAGATTTATTGATTGGTGTTTAAGTTTGAAGGATAAATTTTTGAGGCCACTGATTCACCCCCCCTCTCAGTTATTACTAACAGAAACTTAGTTACACATAACACAAGAATTGGTAACACAGAAAAACCCTGTTAGAAGGTAAAAGCTATAGTGGGGATGAAACCCACAAAGCTTCACTATCTGCATAATGGAATGTGCCAGTTAAGGCTAAAAGTGTGATTACTTCTGATGATATTACCCTATTAGGAGTAAAATTTTATACTTTTTAGGTATACTCGGTTAAGAGATTTTAACAACACTATTAAGTGTGCACTCGGTTAAGAAATTTACAATAAGATTGTTAAGTCCACCTTCTTAAAGGATTTCTTCTATTTTCTGCAATTGTTAGAGAGTATTCAAAAATACTTATGACCTAATAGTATGCATTATTGAATTGCTGAATACATATCCTTTAAGTTCACAAAATGTATGTATCACTTATAGTGATTGATAATACCGCTGTTCTTCTTGGTAGCCTTGAATCTTAGTTCCTCATAACTAAATTCTTCCTTTTGTGTCCTTCTACGTGAAACTCTCTATCTGATCCATAGATGTCTGCTATGAATAAAATCATCATCATCTTGATTGATTACTACATCTATTTATACAATGTATTGACCTAGTTAGGTTTCACGCTTTACAATAAAAACTCTATGATCAAAGGTTTACAACTTGACCTTGTTCTCCTAATTTTCATGTTTATAATTAGTTAGATTGATTAAAACTATTACTTATGCTTTACTTGATCATCAAGAAACAGTTTTATAGCTAAGCCCAAAGCTAATTTAAAACTAAAGTGATTTAGCTGACGTGTATCTCAGATCCACTTTTCTCAGAAATAAAACTATCTCTTGCTAGACTGGTGCTTGATGATGTCTCTATAGATGTACTACTCTTAGGTTACTCTGTAAACTATTCTCTCAGTTTACTCTATGAACTATTTGTTGGTGATAATTCTATCAGTGTTCACTGATTTTTGGTGACTACTGTGCTAAGACATTTTCGGTGACCTCCGCGCTTGACTATTTTCTGTCACTTGGTGATCATGTTACTGATAGTCTAAAACCTATTTCCTTGTATAATAATGACAAATTATGATCATCAATCTCCCCCTTTGGCATTAGTATCAAAAAGTGATATGTTCAGTATATACACCAAGTGTTTACTTTGTCAATGACTCCCGCTATGTGCATGCCTCAGTACAGTGTATGTACATGTTTCCTCCTTTGTGTATTTCCTATTGGAAAGTTGAAACTCAGGGTGTATATGACTAATTTTGTGTTTTCATTATGGCAACAAAGTCCTATGAAGTTTTGACAAATAAGTTCACAACTTTGAAGGTTAAAATTAGGCTAAGTATAGAAGACATGACAAAATAGAGATATAAAGTTGATCAGAGCACCATCGCATGTGCATACGATTGAGTAAGACTATGTGCCTTTATACATAATCTCTATGATATTTTATTATTCTTATTCTATACATGCATGGTAAGATATGACAGTAGAGATAAGTTACAACAAGTTCAAGTGCCACTAGTAGTTTAGAAAATAGAGTATGAAGCCGACCTCAGATTTTGGATTAGCGTATAATATTTTACTTTGTAATGGCCATGCACCTATTGTAACATGTTTTTAATTGTTTCTTTAACACTCATGTAAAAATGCTTAAGCCAATTCATTTGGAAGCGTTGTGTATGTTGTTTTTGGGCCGACTAAGGTCTTGTTTTTGGTCACATCTATTCAGGCATGTATATATACTTAGACATGCAATTTTGTATTTAGTGCAAGAGTGGAAAATATGAAGAAAATATATCTAGAAGTACAGTACATCAAATCAGTATGAGATAAATCTCTTTGAGGGATTAGAGCATCAACGCATAAATGGAACTGATCAGACAACAGTGTCAGAACAAGAGTTCATCTTTTGATATAGTGTATATCTATTATCTAAAGGTTGTAGCCTTCATCCTATTGGGTAGTAAGCTTTGGAAGTGAACCATTCACCCTTAACAGGGTTTTTGTAAAGACTCCTAACAGGTTCATTATAATTGCATTGTAAATATTTCTCCTAACAGGGTAAAGGAACTCTAACAAGTTCATAAAACTAGTACAATCATTTGTGGGTACTAATTCCCACCGGGGTTTTCCTCTGATCAAGGTTTCCCCATAAACATATTTTGTGTTATGTGTTATGGTGTTATGTTTCATTTGTTATCTATTTGATTTAAGTTTCAAGTTGCTGAAATAAAGATAATTGATAAACACTGATTCACCCCCCCTCTCAGTGTTTCTAACAATTGGTATCAGAGCTCTGGTCCTTTGAAAGAAAGTTTAACCACTTGAAGAGATCATGGATTTAGCAGAAGTGAAACATCTAAAAAAGAATCTTGAAGCAACCCTTGATGATGTTGACAGATCTGAAAAATAAAATGAAGAACTTAAACTAAAAATTGATGGCTCCCAAATGCTTATCAAAAAATTAAGAAAAGATCTGAAAGATTTCTCTACAAGTGATTTGGGAAAAATTGTCAAAAATTTGAATGAAGAAAACATGTCTCTGAAGGACAAGATTTCAAATCTAAATGATTAGTTAACATATAGCCTAACAACTATTGAAGAAAAGACCAAAGAAAGTAAACAATTAGATGAAGAACGTATGCAAGCAAATATGAAGATCTTGGAGTTGGAAAACATCAAGAAAAAGATAGAATCTGAATTGACAAAAGCAAAGAATCAGATTGGAAAATTACACACAAGTTCTGATCTAATTCAATCACAACTCTATGCAAAAAAGTTAAGAGGAGATACTACTGGTGTTGGATACAGTGTAGCACAAAATGAAACCAATACAATACAAGAGTATAAGAAAAATCTATAGAAGTAAAGGCTACTAAGAATCTAACAGAAGCTAAAGTAGAATCATCTAAAGATAAACACAAGATAGTTAACACAACTTTTTATGCCTGTAAAAAGCATGGAAATTTGGCAAGAGATTGTAAAGAGGTAAGACCCTTCAATGGTTATTGTTACTCTTGTAATAAATTTGGTTATAGGGATATACATTGTAGAACTAGTCAGAGAAATCAATCACAACAGAACCAAAGGAACCTGACTCAATACAATCAGAGAAATCAACCTCAGAGAAACTATCAAAACATTACATGTCATATATGTAACTATAATGGACACACAACCAAGCAGTGCAACATGGTAAACCATATTAATAGACCTCCAATCATTTGTCACTCATGTAACAAAGATGGACATATCTCAAGGTTTTGCAGATCCAGAACACAAAAACAAGAAAAACCTAAAGGATCATTAGTTGAAGAATCTGGAGAAGTCAAGTTTGTAAAAGCTATAGAAGCCTCAGGTAAAATATGGGTTGAAGTAAAGAAAGATGATGATGTTAACAAGGTAGTAGATGCATCCATAGTGGATGCAACTTCTACTTCTGGTTAGATGACCCTCATAATCATAGGGGGGGCTATTCAAGCTCTAAACCCCTATGCGGCTGGTATAATCACCTCTGAGTATGCGCCTATGAAATCATGTATTTGGTCACAAGTTGAGATGGTATGCATAGATGCACATCTTGACCTTTGATAAAAGCAAAATTGAAATTCTCAATGTAAACCGCGTTACGACAACAATCATTAAATGCTGTAACTTTTATATAAGTCAGTATATGATCTTATATCTTCACTTTGCATTCAAGATTGAGAATTCAGAGAGCACAGGAGGAGTTAGCATCAAAGTGTTGAAGGATAACCATTGGTTGGTTAGCAAAGCAAGTTGAAGTTGAAATGGAACCCTAGCACGTCATGTCATTTTAGAATTCCAGCAAAACCCTACTTAAGAAATCAACAAGTAAGTATGGCAACTACTATAGTCTTTGACATCACCCAAAGGAAAAGATTTGTGTTTAAAAATTATCTATTCAAGTTAGTGCTAGATGATGTGGAAGGGGCATTCTCCAAGACTCTGTTAGGAGTCATGTATGTAGATGAAATTCATGCTTAAATCTATTGTAAGAAGGAGTTTGTGGGTAAAAAAACATAAAAATGCTCATGGAATCAATGATGAAACCAGATTACTCATTCAAGGATGAATACTCAAATCTCACTGATAACCCTATTTTTGAGTATATAAATGCACATGAGTTTTATGAACCAGAATGGGTTAAAATTCTACTTAGTAGGATTCATGATGATCTATTTTGGATTGGTGAAGTTCCTGTCCACATTACTGCCAACCTCATTCATGAGATGACCGGACTCCCTAAGGTTGGACCTATACTTCCTACTGGAAAGGATGTAAAGAAACAGGTTAAACATGCTTGCTTGTCGAGAAGTGATAGGCGTGGGATGACTGTTGATCCCATTATGGAAGAAGACATTAAACTTATCACCATAATACTTGGTTATAAGTCTCAGCACACAAGAAGACTAAATAGTGTATCCGCAGCTATAGTTCTTGAAGCTATAAGAATGGAAAGTTATAACACATAATTCAATATTTTTGAGATATTGCATGCACAACTAATTGAGAACATTAAAGCTATCAAGCATGTCAGGAGCAAAATATTCAGATTTGGCTCATTGATTATCTACCTATACTTCCACATTGTTGGTAAGGTATCTAATCTTTACCTAGATAGGAGAAAACCTACTATGTCTCAAATTTCATTAAAGGCTACATCAGAAAGTAGTGTAAAGGACTCTATGGATATGGAGATCAAGACATTTAGGATCAAGATGCAAAAGAGGTTTAGAATTCTAGAAAAGATAGTTGAAAAAAACAAGGAAACCATATGCTTCATGGTGGAAACTAACTATACTTGCATGGAAGTAGTTGAGCCAAGAACCAAATAGATTAATCCACTTGGTTATTAAGTAGAAGAACATGTTTTGGAAGGATATGCACAAGTTCTTTTATCTACGTCTAAAGATCCTAAAGAGCCAAGATGGGGCACATACAGAGAGAAAACAAATCAAGTTGATTCTATTTTATACAGTGCAGATAATAAGAGGAAGGCATCAAGGCTTACATCCAACATCCTGAAAGTTCATGGTGTCACACAAGAAGACCTAGATAAAGCTAGGGAAGCTAAAATTTCAAGAGAACTCAAGAAAACACCTGCAGCAGTCAAAGTAGAAAAATCAGATGTTACCCACAAAAATAAAAAGAAGAAATATGATGAAGATACATTTGCGCCCTCTACTACTATTGACCAAGAATCCTCTCCACCTTTGGTACCAAGAAAATTTACTAGAAGAAGAAAGCAAGTTCCCATAGGTCACCCATCTTCAAGGACAACACAGAGCAGAGTAAATAATACTCAAGCCCCTCCTGAGGTAGGATTCAGACCTAGTCTTGAAGTCTTAAGGAACAAAATCATTAATGAAGGAAGACTAGATTCAATTATAGATGTCTATGACAAGTACCAAGAGATAGATAAATCAGAAATACACTCTATGATTATCTCTCATATGATCAAGTTTAAAAGTTCAGTTTTGGAACACAAGACAGTCATTCTAGACAAAGTATGGAATATACTAGACCTATTGAAAAGACAAGAAATAGAAGAAGATATGAGGATTAGAGAAGAAACATTAGACAGTCTTCTCCCTATTTGATCACATGATGAGAAGGCAATACTGTTAGATTTGGTAAAACCTCATCTAAGAACCAAAACAAGAACTCTTCACATTATGAACAAAGAATATGAATTGGTTGGTAAAGAGACTAAAAGAGCATTCAAGAAAGTGTTTTTGGATAGACACATGTATCCATCAACAATGCCTATAGATAAAGTGACTCCAGTTCCTTCCAAACAAGACAAAGAACCAAAGATTCTTAATATGCCTATGACAGGTCCACAAGATTTAGCGCCCAAAGTTACATCACCCTTTGATACAGTCAAGGATTCAGATGAAACCATTGTGATAAATGATTTTGAGATCACCATGTCAGCCTCAGAAAATGACTTAAATAAGTTTGAGGAAGCATTTGTAAGTACTGAAGAAGCTGAGAAGGTATGCACTGATAATACTTCTTTGCACCAAGAACAAGTTCCTGCAAGAGAAACAACAGGTCAAGATGAAGAGAGAAAGGATGAACCTAATGAAACACCCTCTATGGAGATCCCAGTGAAAAGTGAATGTATGGATGTTAGTCAAAATTCTATATTTACTCCATCTATCAAACCATTAGTATCATTGTTTTCAAGCTTGACCCTTGACTCAGCAAACCTAGATGTATGGGGAGAAGAAGACCTAATCAAAATCAGTGTATTAGCCATGGAGAAAGCCAAAGAGAAACAAGTTATGAGAAATCCTTTCTTTCTTGAATCAGTAAACATTTTGAATAGCCTAGTGCCAACAAAGAAGAAATTGGCAAATATTCAGTCAGTGGATGATATTGACAACATCTTGACTTGCTTCAAAGCAAACTTCACAAGTTTAGTAGACTCAACTACTAAAACTACAGAGGATGAGTACAAAAAGGGAAGGTTAGATGAATTGATCAAGAACTTCTCTTTAGATCTCAACTCATTGAATATTGGTCAAATAATTCTGAAAGAGTTAGCAGAAAAAGGTAGGAAGGTGATAGCTAATTGTATGGACAAAGGCAAATTCACTTCTGAGCACATCAAGAAGATTGAGGAAGTAGACATCTTGGTTGAAAACATCATAAAATCAGTTGAAACATCCTCCCAAGACATCAACATCTGCAACAACATATATCAAGGGAAGATATACAAGATTGGAAAAAGCCAAGATAGAGATTAGAAAGATAAGGACCAGGCAAACCCAACTAAGAAATGGACTTGCGCCCTCCTTAGCTATTTTAAATGAGAACATCAAATAGATAGATGCAACCATTTTCACATATGATCAAGGCCCCTGCATGGATCTGACAAAGATGGAGAAGCTCACATATTATGCGCCCATCTTTAGACTATTGATACACTCAAGGCATTTGGCAGCAAGAGATCAAGAATCTTCAGATTGCATACCCAGATGTGTACTTAGAGTAAGTAATTAGGTCTTACATTTTTTCCACCTTTGTCATTAATGTCAAAGGGAGAGTAGTGTATATAAAGGATTATGTAAAATATAGCCAAAAGTATGATGTAATGTATAGTAAACATACAGTTTTGTTGTTTAGTCAAAGTATGCTTCCTTTTTTTCCATTAATGACAAAGGGGGAGATTATTGGCAAGTTGAAAATCAGGTTGTATATGACTAATTTTGTGTTTTCATTATGGAAAAAAAGGTCATATGAAGTTTTGACAAATAAGTTCACAACTTTGAAGATCAATATTTGGTTAAGTATAGAAGAAAGGACAAAATAGAGATATGCAGTTGATCAGAGCACTAGCGCATGTGTGTATGATCAAGTCAGACTATGTGCCTTTATACATAAGCTCTATGATATGTTATTATGCTTATTCTATACATGCATGGTAAGATATGACAGTACGAATAAGTTACAACAAGTTCAAGTGCCACTAGCAGTTTAGAAAATAGAGTATGAAGCCGACCTCAGATTTTGGATTAGCGTATAATATTTTACTTTGTAATGGCCATGCACCTATTGTAACATGTTTGTAATTGTGTCTTTAAAACTTATGTAAAAATGCTTAAGCCAATTCATTTGGAAGCGTTGTGTATGTTGTTTTTGGGCCGACTAAGGTCTTATTTTTGGTCGCATCTATCCAGGCATGTATATATACTTAGACATGTAATTTTTTATTTAGTGCAAGAGTGGAAAATATACAAAAACAATATCTAGAATTACAGTACACCAAATTAGTATGAGATAAAGCTCTTTGAGGGATTAGAGCATCAACACATAAATGAAATTGATCAGACAACAGTGTCAAAACAACAATTCATCTTTTGATATAGCGTATATCTATTATCTAAAGGTTGTAGCCTTCATCCTATTGGGCAGTAAGCTCTGGCAGTGATCCATTCACCCTTAACAGGGTTTTTGTAAAGACTCCTAACAGGGTCATTGTACTTGCATTGTAAATACTGCTCCTAACAGGGCAAAGGAACTCTAACAAGTTCATAAAACTAGTACAATCATTTGTGGGTACTAATTCCCACCGGGGTTTTCCTCTGATCAAGGTTTCCCCATAAAAATATCTTGTTTTATGTGTTATGGTGTTATGTTTCATTTGTTATCTATTTAATTTAAGTTTCAAGTTGCTGAAATAAAGACAATTGACAAACACTGATTCACCCCCCCTCTCAGTTTTTTTAACATTTCCCTCTTTGGCTTTTGGCTTTTGGCTTTTGATATGTTTTCCCCCTTTTTAAGGTATATACATTTTCCCCCTTTTTATATATTTCCCCCCTTACATATAGTTTCCCCCTTTTTTGAAAATAATGACAAAGGTGTAATACTTACAACTTGTCAAATATGTGGGCATGGGATTTTTGAATATCTGCCATATGCTTCTCCCATTGCTCCTTGAGGTGCTCGAGGTTCATGTGTTCCAAAGTGATTCTGGCATGCATTTCATACATCATCTCGGTAACTGACATCTCTAGGGTGGCAATTAATGTCTTTGCCAAAGTCATGTATTTCAACAATAATGTGAGATCCGGGAGTAACATAGCTTGAAGCTCAGTTACCTCATTTCTGATTTTTCTTTCAGCCTTTTGTAGCTCAAGTCTCAACCTTTTAGATTCTACAATCTTCTCATAATGCAATTTGAATGCATTTTCCTCGGTTGTGAGCCTTTGTGCACTAGCTTTAAGATCTTCATCTATTTTAGCTATTTCTTCACTATGCTTGGTAGTGAAATTATCTAGTGTGCACAAATTTTGAACTAAGTTGACTACTTCTGATAGTATTGGTTCCAATGTAGTAACTAGCTTAGAAATTTTTACCTTGTTTTCTACCACTTCTTGGCTAATCTTCTCTGTGAGCTTGTATTGACTTTTTTCTTTTGCATGTTCTTCAATCACCTTGTTAGCTTGCACATTATGTGATGTAATTGCCTTAGTGAGAACTACTAATTGGTCAAGTATTGGTGCATTTTGATAAATTTGAGTGTCAGGTACTATCTGCAACAATATTTCCTTTGTATTATTTAGGATTTGTGAATTTTTGTGCTCCTTTTTGAGCTTGTCATGTATTTTCTTCCTTTTGCAAAGTTCTCCATACTTGGTCAGTGACTCGGGATCCAATGTTATAGGATCATATTCAGGTATGTCAATTATTTCTTCAAGTGTGACCAGTGCTTTTCTTTTCTTCTTCTTCTTTGAAATAGTACTGGAAGCTGGGGAAAGAAGAATTATGGCAAGAGCCTTCTCTTGCTTTGTTGATTTTGGTGATTTCTCAGGAGGTGTGGTGCCTTTAATATGCTACTTGGTATGAACTTGTTGGTCTATAGTAGACATCTCTACATCAACCTTGTCTTTATCTACAACCTTGTATTCTTCGGTGTTTTTGTCAGTGACATCACTCGGTTTCTCCTCTCCACTTGCATCTTTCTTCTCTTCATTTGTATCCTTTTTCTCCCCATGGTCACCACCTTTATCCTCTCATGGTATGTTTGCATCAGGCTCAGATGTCTTTTCCTTTTCTTTAGTAATTATATTGATAGATTGTATCAATAAAGGCATGTGACCTGGTACATTTGCATGTGTAAAATCCATTGTATCCTTTTCCTTTGCTTTCTCGGTGGAAACATTTACATCTTCATCATTCTTGGGATCATCATCAGAATCAATAAGAGTTATATATTTTACTATGATGTCTAGTGTTTCCCCTAATGATTGTAATATTTGAGGTACATCATCCATGACCTTACTCACCTCTTTTTTCAAATCAACTGGATTGACATCCTCGGTGTCATTGATGAAGATATGCTATGGGCTTGGTGTGACCTCTTTCTCCTCATTGTGAGGTGTCTCAGTTAGAGCTGACATTTTCTCAGTTGGATTGAATATTTCATTCCAAATATCATTTCTTTCTTTGTCAATGTCTTGTAATCTTCCCTCTAGTACTTTGTATGCTCTCATCTTGCTTAAAATTTCTTCACATGCTCTTTCATTGTTGAATCAATTTCTTCAACTGTTGACTCAGGTGGCATGAAAGTAACTAGGGATCTTTCCCTTATTTGTTTCTTTGTATGCAAGGCATATGTCCATCTTGCTGATATTTTTTCATTAAGCTCTTGTGGAATATTCTTGTTGAATTGTATTGGTACATACTTGTAAACAACCATTGCCTTAATTATGGCTTCTTCTATGTTATTCTGATCTCCGGGAGACAAGGTTAGCAACTGTCTAATCTTATAATGTGATATTCTCCCTATGTTGATGATTGAATTTGCAACTTCATCAACTATTTTAGGAACTTTGATCTTTTCAGTTTGGAGTCCGTGTTCTCTCTCATCCTGTTTAGTGTCATCCTTGTCCTCTTTTCCTCTTATATATTTCCTTCTTTGTGTCAGTGCTGATGGCCCAATTTGAGGCTTTATTTTTTGATAAGTCCTCATAGTACCTTTCTTTACTGGAGGTGAGTCTACCTCTTTTGTAGTCTTACTCTGGGTTCTTGATGCAGCAATTACATTAGTAGTTCTTGGTTTCTTGGTTGGTGGTGCATCATATTCAGTAGATTCAAAGTCACTTGATTGTTTACCTTCATCGACAGGAGATTTTCCCTTGGTGACATCTTGTTCCAATTCTTCATCATCTACCAAAAGTTTCTTTTGAAGAGTATTTATGATTTTATTCTTCTTTCGGTGTATCTTCTTCACTACTAAGCCTATCTTGATTCTAGACTTGACTTCCTCATATGTGCCAAATTTTCTCAATGATTTGTCCACTGGTTCATTCAGTAAGGCTTCAATATCATGTTTATCCTGATCAATGTTGATCTCATAGTCCAATGGTGGCAACCATGCTGTTCTCGGTACAACTAGTTTGATTAGAGTGGTGTCGGTATCCACTATGAAACATATGTCATCTTTGTACTGTTTAGCTAGTTGTGCGGGGATCCTCATTCTCTTCTACATTATATCTTTGAAAGTGGTGAAGTATGCATCCATTATACATATGAAGTTATCCCCTAGCGACTTAATGAGTTTACTAATCTGTGCAGTTATTGGTCGGGTTGTGTCCTAATTGACATTACCGATAGAAGGGAAGAAATTCTAAAAATAGAAGAATGTGCACATAAGGAGTGAACCAAGATTACATGAATTAGATCTGGCTAACCTAATTTTATTCATATTCTCCTCTAGTTGCTTCAGTAGCTGCTCAGATAAGTCTAGTTGAAGTCCCTTCTTCACAATCTTATAAGCAGTGTCAACTGCTCCACATGCTATGCTGTTCATTCTGCTAGCTTGGTATATTTTGTACCCACGTACAAATGCACCAAAATTAATCTCTGGGTCAGTGATTGAATTATCTTTCAAACCTCTGCCATCCCATACTGCACCAGTTAAATTTTCAATCTCAGGGCGAGAAGGATTCTTTAGGGCTTTAGCCTTATCGTTTGCTGGATAACCTATTACAACGTGAATCACATCCTTTTTGATTGGTTTTGGTTCATTCAACCACATTATTTTTTCATGTACCTGGCTAAGTGCAATGTGTATCCATTCAGTCTTGAACTCTCTCAGGAATAGTAGGGCATTTGTTAACATAGCTTCTGGTAAGCTTCTTCAATTTCAAGATCTCCGATCTCTGCAACCTTGCAGTGGATCTATGCGTGGATATCTTCAACTAGTAAAACCCTAGGATGTATACTTGAGATTGCTCCCTTGTCGTTGGGTTGTGAACAAACCTCTGGGAAAAAATTAAAGTTAGGCTCTTTACAGGTTGTGTTCTTAATTAGGTTGATCTTCTTGTCCTTTATGTTCTTGATTTTTGAGACTCGTGATGTGGTTGCCATTTTTCATGAAATTATGGCTTCTTCACATATGAACCGTGAGCTTGGTGAGTCCAGATACTCACTTGATATTTGATGTAGATGCTAGGAATCTATTGGGGTAGCCTTTGAATCTACTATGAATCACTTTGTATTCTTGTCACTCTTCTTCACTCTGTTGTTTTCACTCTATCGCTTGGTGAATGAATGAGCTCTTTGTTTCCCTATTTATAGAAAATAACCTAAGTGGTGCATTGAATGCTTCAGGTACCACTTGGTGAAACAAAGATGCTTAGGTATCATACCTAAGTCTTCATCCTTAGTGATTATACAATGCTTGGGGTAAGTGACAACTTAGTTTTACTTTTCACATGTTCATCGACGGTGCTCAGTATGTAGCAAAGACTTGGTTGTTTTTCACATGTTTACCGACGATGATAGATATGTATTAACTGACGAGATTAGATTCATAAAATCATAACAAGTAGTACCATAGTGCATCTCTATTCATGCTGAATTTTGGCATATTATCAATGAATATTGGAACTAATGTAAAATATAACTTTATAGAGTGAAGTTCCATACTTACTTATTTTGCTTAGGTGGGGGTGGTGAAATCACTAGATCCATTGGATGAGGTGTCACCAACTATAGTGCTTGGTCAAACATTATCATTGTTCAAATATTTCCTCCACATTTGATTTCTCATCCTCCTGATATCTTCAATGGTACTGCCATTAGAAAAAGTGTTTGACTCTATCACTTGGTCTCTATAGTCCTTGCTTAGGTGACCAACCTTATGATAGTGTAAGCATTCCATTCCGGAGTTAGTCAGTTCTTCAATCTTCGTATCCATTTCCTCATGCAATTTGTAGCTATGAATCCATATTTACTACATGCTATGCAATTTACCCATGTGTTGTAATCCCAAATATATGAGTTACCGACTCTTCTCAGTTTATAAGCATTTTCTTTCTCTTTAGGTTTTCATACTTGCTTTTTCTTTTTCCTGCATTCATGAGATGTGTGGCTATGCATTTTTCAAGTAGGACAATATTTTTCCATGTAGGATTCCTTCTTTGGTTTTTTCACCTTAGATATGTTTTCATGTGCTTTGTTTCCATGCTTGTTACAATTATAACAATTACCTATGAATGTAGAAGTATATTTAGGAATACCTTTAGCTTTGCTCCTACAAAAATTTGATGTGTGGCCTAGTTTTCCTTAGTGATTGCATGACTACTTCCTTGGTCTTGGATTTGTGTAGACATATTTTTTATTAGATTATTTTGATGATTCTCCATGCTTGGTATCCCTAAACTATTATTATTGTTGAGTCTCCTTTGTCCGTTCAGAAAATCATCCATTGTTTTTGTACTCTCTTCAACTTTCTTGATCATATCATCATGTTGTTGCTGAATCCTTGCTTCATGCTTCAGTTTCTCATTTTCTTCTCTTAGTTCACCAATAAATTCCAATTTACCATTAAGTTCTATGGTCACTCAGTTGGCCTCATGACTCATAAGAACTATTTGATTGGTGATTTCAATGTGATGTTCAGTTAGTCTCTCTATTTCAGTTTCTTTCTCTTGCAACTTTTCAGTGATCTTCCTCCTATCATCAATAGCTAGTGTTCTTTCTTGTTCATCTTGTCTAGCATTATCCATACCATTAATAATTTTTACCATCTGTGTCTCTTGACCAATTTGTAGTACCTTTACTTGTTCTGTAAGATGTTGATTGATTTCATTAAGACTTGTAATGCTTCCTTTGGATGTGTTAGATGTATTACTAGATGCAGATCCTAATGAATCAAATAAATCAGGTATCTCATCTTCATGATAGTCAGTTTCATTTTAGTGAGATGCCATCACTTTTATCTCGGCCAATAATTCTTTCATCTTGTTTCTTGCTTCTTTGTATTGCTAAAAGAAAATCTGTATCTCCAACTTCTGATTCTTAATATTCTTATCAAGCTTATACCTTTCCATTGTATGATCTTTTCTCTCAAGTGATTCAAACTTTTCCAAATAAGAGATCTAGCTCTGATACCAATTGTTGGAATAATGGAATGGTGTGTACTGAGAGGGGAGGGGTGAATTAGTACCCTTAATTTTTTTTATCAATTATCCTTTAGTAATATTTTCTTGCATTACCGACCATATTGATTTTCTACCTTATGATTGTAATATCAAAACATAAATTTAATTGCATGTAAACATTCATGAAACTTAGTTACACATAACACAAGAATTGGTAACGCAAAAAACCCATGTTAGAAGGTAAAAACTGCGGTGGGGATGAAACCCACAAAGCTTCACTATCTGCATAATGGAAGGTGCCAGTTAAGGATACAAGTGTGATCACTTCTGATGATCTTACCCTATTAGGAGTAACATTTTAGACTTGTTAGGTCTACTTGGTTAAGATATTTTAACAACACTATTAAGTGTGCACTCGGTTAAGAGATTTACAATAAGACTGTTAAGTCCACCTTCTTAAAGGATTTATTCTATTTTCTACAATTTTTAGAGAGTAGTCAAAAATACTTATGACTTGATAGTATGTAATATTGAATTTATGAATATAGATCCTTTAAGTTCACAAAATGTATGTATCACCTATAGTGATTAATAATACCTTTGTTCTGCTCGGTAGCCTTGAATCTTTGTTCTTCATTACTAAATTCTTCCTTTTATGTCCTTCTACATGAAACTCTTTGTTTGATCCATAAATGTCTATTGTGGCTACAATAATCATCTTCTTGATTGATTACTACATCAATTTATACAATTTATTGACCTAATTAGTGTTGGAAATATGGATGGAGTAACTGAGAGGGGAGGGGTGAATCAGTTACCACAAAAATAAATCCACAAGTCACTTAGATGTCTTAGATATAAACTGCTGTTACTCGGTAAATTAACTTATCATTGTTCATTAAACATTAACAGTGATTGACATGCATAAAACAAATAACATGAACACAAGTAACACCAGATATAACATGGAAACCCAATTTGGGAAAACCACCAATGCAACTAGTTACTGATTTTCACTCATCTGAAGTGAGCCCTGTTAGGAGCCAACCCTATTAAAGGTTACAAAACACACTGTTAGGTGTGACCCTGTTAGAGGATTTAATCACCCTGCTAGGAGTGGCCTTGTGAGAGGTCTTTAGAGAAATTC
>MU225914.1:178269-204236 GCA_018584345.1 Thuja plicata
CACATATTCTTTGATGACCGACTGAACTCGGTAAAGACTAACTTCTCGATATAGTATTCTGGAGTGCTCGGTAGACTCTGTAAATTGCTTCTCTTACCGACAGAACTCGGTAGACTCTGTCTAATGATTGATATGACATTCTTTGCTCGGTAGACTCTGTCTGATGACTGATATGAATTTCTTTGCTCGGTAGAATCTATCTGATGACTGATATGACATTTGTGTAACATCAAAGACAATACACAATTAAACAATTATATCCAACAATTAGGTTTCATACTTTACAAGAAAAACTCTATGATCAAAGGTTTACAACTTGACCTTGATCTCCTATTTTCCATGTTTATAATCAGTTAGACTGATTAAAGCTATTACTTATGCTTTACTTGATCCTCAAGAAATGGTTTTATAGCTAAGCACAAAGCTAATTTAAAATTAAAGTTCTTTAGCTGACGTGTATCTCAGATCCACTTTTTTTGGAAATAAAACTGTCTCTTGGTAGACTGGTGCTCGGTGATGTCTCTGTAGACATACTACTCTCAGGTTACTATGTGAATTATGCTCTCGGTTTACTCTATGAACTATCTGTCACTGATAAGGCTATCAGTGTTCACTGATTTTTGGTGACTTTTGCACTTATTTGTTTCAGTGACCTCCACGCTTGACTATTTTCTATCACTCGATGATCATGTTTCTGATAGTCCAAAAACTGTTTCCTTGTATACTAATGACAAATTATGATCATCAGTTTTCTTATATAAAGAAAAAAGAAAAAATTACATTCTCTTAATAATACTTTAGAAATATAGGTAAAAATTTTCTTCAACAACTATTATATACATTTTTAATATGCATTATGGGTTAGTGAAGTATCATGGGGGGCCAAGGGTTTCACCCAAACTCCTGGAGTAGATTATGCAAAATAAATTGCTCATGTGGCTAGACTTGATACAATCAAGATTATAGTGGCTATTGGTACTAAAATACAAGTCACCGATATTTTAGATGGATGTGAAATAAGAATTCCTAAATGGTTATATAGATGAGGAAGTTTGTGTAGAACAACCTATGGGTTATGAAGTTCTAGAAAAATAACACTTAGTCTACAAGTTGAAGAAATCCCTTTATGGCTTGAAGCAAGCTCCTTGTGCCTGATATGCTAGGATTGACAATTATTTCATGAAGAAATAATTCAAAAAAATCCACTTGGAGCACACCTTGTATATCCAATGTATTGGTAATGATATTTTCATGGTTTTCCTTTATGTTGATGATCTTATTTATACAAATAACAACAAAGTTCTCATGGAGAAGTTTCAAGAAGAATTGAAACAAGATTTTGAAATATTAGATTTGGGACTCATGTATTGTTTTCAGTAGTGTATCATCTTAAAAAGTAAGAACCCTTGTTAGGTGCCCATTTTTAGCCCCATTTTAGTATTTATGGGTTCCCACATTGATTTCACGTTCTTCTAGCTCTTTTGCATCCTCCAAATCAATATTATTTGGTCAAAACTCAAGAATGGCTCTAATTTCTATGCATATTTCCCAAATATCCATCCATTCACATAATTTATTTCCTTCTAGAACCTATTAGGTCCCATCTTTTGAAATTTCAATATTTGGATGCGTTTATGCTTGATTTTCCTGCTTATCTTTCCATTCTTCTATGAATCACTTAACACCTCTCAAATCTTGCAACATTACCTCAAAATTTACACTTTTCAAGTATAGGTCAAACCTAGTTTGACCTATACCAGGTATAGGTTGAACTTGGTTTGACCTATACCAGGTATCGGTTGAACCAATTTTGACCTATACATCGGGGGTTGAATTTTGGTCAATTTTGGGCCCAATGCAAAGTATTTTAATTTCCCTGCCTATCACAGTCGACCTCTTCAAATTTGGACTCTAAAATCACTAGAAAAAGGAGGCATCTTTATCTCATTTTCACATATAGGACATTTCATATTGTACCTACAATTCATGATCTCATCCCAAGCAATCCATCTATAAGAAAGCTATTATGCATTCAAGGAGTTTCAAGTAAGCAAACATCCATCCATTGAAGACATCCATCAACAAGCATTCAAGCCCATCAAGCTTTCAAATGAAAGGAAGCCATTCAAGCATTTCAAGTCTTCAAATCCATCATTTCCATCATGCATATAAGGAATTTCCTTCCATATATCTAACATATTTCTCCCTTTGGGTACCAAGTAAATGAGTTTTCAATCAAGGGAGGAGATCTACAGTCATCCATTCAAGTCTTCTTCTTCTCTTTCTTATTCAATCCAACATTGTGGAAAGATACAAAATTCATCCTTTAGGGTTTTGTTTCATGATTTACTATTGGGTTTTATTCGATTCCAAGCTATTGTATCAACACTTGTGATCATCTTCAAAGTACCATTGCATCATTGAGGTATAAGATAATTTATGTTTTAGATCTAGATTGCATTTCCTCATGAAATTTCAATTAAATTTCAAGGTTAATTCCTAAACAGGGGCTTGACCAAGGAAATCCCCTCCCCAATTTTTTTTCCTTCTCTCTTGTGTGCAGGTTTTGGAATGCAGGTGCAGCAAGAAGTTTGAGAAGCTAATCTGAAGACCTTTCTAGATCTATCTTTTTAATTTTGATTTTGACAGTTTTAGGTATAGGTTGATTTTTTGACCTATACCTAGGTATAATTCAAACCTATGTTTTACCTATACCTCATTTTGAACTACACTTGGAGTTTTATAACTTTCACAGTCTAAAAATATAGTATTCAATGTCCTGAATCCATAACAGTTTTAGATTTCAACAGATCTGAATTTTTGTCCTATACGAACCCTCAAGGTGAGTACGTCATTCCTATTTCCCTTTTAGCACTTACTTTCATAGATCATATTCTCCTTTTCATATCATGTTTACGATTCCTTCTCGTAAGGAAAGGAAAACCAATCCAAACCCTACATTGTGAAGATTATGAATTGGAATCCTATCTTGTCCTAATCAGATTTACTTTGTTACAAGGTTTTATATCTTCCTAAAGTAACCTATAATTTGGTGAGTCATCTATCCTATTATTTCTCACCATTTTATACATATGCATTTTGGTGAACCCGAATTATAATATTTTCATTCTCATTTTGGTGTTAGATTTCCTTTTCTATCTAGATCTACTTTTTTAAATTGTATGCATTTAGTTAGATCTCTTTTACATCATTATTTGTGTAGGTTCACCATTTTATATGATACATTTTGGTGAACTTGACTTCTTACATATCCATTTTGATTTTGGTATTAGATTTCCTTTTATATCTAGACCTAGTTTGTATGCATTTCATTGTGTGTATTTAGATTTACTATGGCTACATTAATTGAAATATTGAATTTCATGAACTTACATATTTCAAAAATACAAAAATATTTCATTTCATGCACTCATTAGTCACATAGATAATCTCATTTCTTCTTTACATATTTTCATGGAAGTATAAGCATATAATTTCATACATTTCACATATGTCATCATGAATATTTTCTATAGGTTAATCTCATTTTGTTCTCCTAAGGACCCTCCTCCTCATGAGGACATATTAATCCAAGACAATAGTCCATATCTTCATGATCACCATAGTTGGGATGAGCCATTACAATATTATGTTGACTATTCTCTTAATATGCACCTTTCTCATGAGGATACAATTCACCCCCTTAAGGACACCTGACCTTCTATTCACCTCAATCACTCTCCCTCTACCACTTATTACTTGGTGGGTAATGATCCTTCTCCTATGAAATACCCCCTTTATGAGGATATCTTAGCGCAAGAGGAGGACATCACAAATACTTTTCTTGATATCACCTTTGACATTCCTTGTAGAGATGAAGCATTAAAGGAATTTCATAATCCCTATTATAAGGACATCTTGGAAAAAGAGGATCCTATTATTACTAATTTCCTTAACTTTCTCCCTTCTAGTTATTAACACATTGGGAATCAAGAGCCTAATCAAGTTAAAATTGTCAATCAACATTCTCAACCTATGGTAGTCAACAAGCCTATGATAACTGTCAAAGGATACCCTCAATCAAATTCCTCTCAAACTCTTAATAGAACTATCATAATTGTTAAAGGTTATCCTCAATTTACTCATCAAAATTTCACTACACCTATGATTATGGTTAAGGGATATAGTCCTCAAAGTTATTTTCAAATTCCAAACAAGCCTATATTGTGACCATGAAAGGAAAACATAAAAGTCCTTTGGAGTTTATTAAAGATTATCATGTGGTGGCTCACACCTATCGTACAATAAATAATACTAAACCTAATAATCAGGTTCTTCCTACTTCTTTCCCACCTTCTCAACCATTCTTCTTCCTCCTCCTCGTCTTCCCCAAAATCTTGGAAAGGAATATGACTTAATACAACAACTCTGTAATACTCCTGATAAGAATTCTCTTTGGGTACTTCTTCATACTTCTCCTACATATGATGAATCCTTTCAAATAGCTTTAACCACTCTTCCAAATCCCCCCTAATCAAGATAATATCAATTCATTTTTTAAATGCATGCATACAACTCCTGTCCCACCTCTTATTGTGTTTACTCAAGATGATTTACCTCATAAATAAGTTCAAGATCGATATAATTCCCCTATGGTAGTTGTCCTCATTAATGACAATCTCATTCGTAGGACCTTAATTGATAATGGGTATGGAATTATTGTTTGTAGTATGGACATTCTCAAAGAAATCAAAACTGATATTTCAACTATTAAACCTTATTACACTCCTATTCATGGCTTTGAAAACATTTCTAAGCATACATTGGGAACCATAACTTTACCTATTAAAGTAGGTTTGATTATTTTAGATACTCCTATTCATGTGATACATGGACCTCTTAGTTATAATCTTCTTTTAGGTAGACCTTGGTTACACACTATGAATTTTTTTTCTTCAACTCTTCATTGTAAAGGCAAGTTTATCTAAAATAATTTGATGTATACACTTAAGGAAGATGATAGATTGAATAGTTATTTGAATACTGAATTAAGAAATAGCCCTGTGTCTAAAGAAAAATAAAATAAAAAATCTAACGATTATCCTCCTTCTACTAGTGTCCTTTTGGACGATGATTGGGGATCCTTAGATTTCACACCAAATTATATTGGAGAGTAAAAATTTTCAGATCTCCATTTTATGCAATCTAAATCTGACAAAGAATCCAAAAAAACTCCTCTTTCTAATAATCTTGTCACTTCTTCCACTCCTAAAAAATCTCTAGAAATTATTAATCTTGATTATGACGACATAGTGACTAACAAGGCTCCATTAACTCTTTTTGATATGGCTTCTCGGTATGGTCCTAGTTATCATCTATTAGAGAAACATTGATTCAATGGGAATGGTTGTGGTAAACATGAACAAGGAATTCAAGTTCCTTTAGAAAACAATGGGCATGGGCATTCTTATGGACTAGGTTTTCATCCATATAGGCAGCCACAAACAGTTATTTCTAATACCATTATGAATCACAATTCTAAACATGATTTAGGATGCATGCAACAAAGTGTTGAGAATAGTGAGAAACCTATTGAATAATTTGGTTTTGAGTCTCATTCTTTGTCTACATCCTCTCCTTCATCATCTAAAATTTCTCCTACTTTCACTTTTAATCAAGAAACAATTTTCCCTAAACTTCTTTGCGCTAAGGTGATTAATAGACCTAAATGCAAAAAGAAACATAGTCAAAATCTTATGACTCTTCCTTTCTGGATGTATTATCAATATCATGATCACTCTACTAATGAATATCAAGCTTTGCACTACAAAATTAAACAACTGATTGATAATTCTATTATTCATATAACATCTTGCAATGAGTTATTTTTCAATACTAATTTTTCCAAATAACATCTAAGTCCCTATTATGTTGCTCCACACTATGTAACATTGTTAGTGTATTCCTTGGGGGCTTATTTTCATGCATGGTGTAGTATACTTTATTAGTATTATACCTATTTATCCATGTCTCTACACTTGGAGGGAAAGGGTATTCTATCTCTCTCTCATCCTCTTCAAGGATTTAATTTTCACCTAGTTAAGTGGTATCTATCTATCATGTGACATCCCATCATACATAGAAATGTTGGTTTACATTACATATATGCATCCTTTATCATAACCCTTTTCATTATTTTCTATTGGGTTTCCATGTGAGATAAATCCTTTACCTTGGAGACTAAACAATGTGTCATCCTTCACAAGGATCTCTTTTATATTTATTGCATGATATCTCTTTGCATTCGTCCCTTCCATGGCCCCATAGGAGCTGCAAACTCTTTGGTTTGGATAGGGTGTTGCTTTTAGATATTGTATTGGCATTAAAAGTGCTTCATCCTTTTTCTTCTTTTCCTTAAGATGATAAAATAGTACTTATTTTACCATATTAAGGGGGTCATATATACAACCTCCCCTACACATTTTTGCATGATATACAACAAATCTTCATGGATACAATGGATTCATATCCATGCATGGGGTGCACATATACAAACCAATATTCATGGATATAATATATATGTATCCATCCATGAAGTACACATACAAAACATTTCATGAATATAGTGGATCTATATCCATTTATGAGGTGCACATAGGAAAATTTGTCAGGAGGCATAGGTTTTTAGATATAATTGACTAGCATGGCATATCAACCTACTAGAACTTTTAATCCTATCTTTTGTGTGGTCCATAGTAAGACATACAACCTTACTGCATCTGGTGATCACACTTTGTGTGGTTCACAGTGAGATATACAATCTTACTATGTAAGGTAATCACACCCCTCTCACTTCTCTCTCTCTCTCATGGATCACCTAACACAACATAAAATTGCCTAGCATGTGTCATCCATGATTGTCTTGATCTCTCATCCATGGTTCTATAGCATAACACATTTTGATATTTCATTGGATCATAGAATCTTATATTATCCTTGATGTATGCACTTTCTCTTTTCAGGTGACCACTTGTGCTCTTGCAATAGCTTTCTGAGTATGATATTAGTGGTTGAGACATTTTCTCTAGCGAGGTCTCTTCAACTAGTTGAATTAGAATCTTAGTAAGCTCTAGGCATTTTTTTTCTTTATCCTTGTGTATGGATGTACGGGTTAAGAACCTTAGTTTGGGGGCTTTTGTCCTTGAACTTAGCAATTTCTTATCTCTTTGCAGTTTTCCCATGATCTTCATCTTTCTCTCTTTCTGCTACTTTATTATGAGCATGAGGTAGACTCATACTCCTACTGAAGTGGGGGTTAAATGTATCATCTTAAAAAGTAGGCACCATTGTTAGGTGCTCATTTTTAGCTCAATTTTAGCATTTATGGGTTCCCACATTGATTTCACATTCTTCGAGCCCTTTTTCATCCTCCAGATCAATATTTTTGTTCAAAACTCGAGAATTACTCTAATTCTATGCATATTTCCCAACTATCCATCCATTCACATTATTTATTTTTCCTATAGGACCTATTAGGCCACATCTTTGGTAATTTCAATATTTGGGTGCATTTATGCTTGATTTCCCACTTTTCTTTTTATTTTTCCCTGAATCACTTAATACCTCTCAAATCACTTAAATTTACCTTGAAATTTACACCTTTCAAGTATAGGTCGAATCTAGTTCGACCAATACCAAGTATAGGTTGAACCAATTTTTTCTTATACCTTGAGGGTTGAATTTTGGTGGGTTTTAGGCCTGATGCAAAGTATTTTCATTTTCCCACCTAGCATTGTCGACCTCTGCAAATTTGGACTCCAAAATCACTATAAAAGGAGGTCTCTTCCTCTCATTTTTACATCTAGGAAATTTCATATTATACCTACAATTTATGATCTCATTCCTAAAATTCCATCCACAAGCAAGTTCTTGTGCATTCAAGGAATTTCAGGTAAGAAAGCATCCATCCATTGAAGGCTTCCATCATCAAGCATTGAAGTCCATAAAGAACTCAAGTGCACGGAAGCCATTCAAGAATTTCAAGTCTTCAAATCCATCATTTCCATCATGCACCTAAGACATTTCCTTCCATAGATGTAGCTCCTTTCTCCCATTGGAGGCCAAGAAAATGAGTTTGCAATGAAGGGAGGAGATCTACATTCATCTATTCAAGTATTCTTCTTATCTTTCTTATTCAATCCAATATTGTGACAAGCTAAAACATTCATCCTTCAAGGGTTTGATTTCATGATTTACTATTGGGTTTTTGTGGATTCAAAGATATTGCATCAAAACTTGTGATCATCTTTCAAGTGACATTGCATCATTGAGGTATAAGGTAATTTATGTTTCAGACCTAGATTATATTTTGTCATGTACAATTTCAATAAAATTTCAAGGTTAATTCCTAAACAGGGGCTTGACCAAGGCAAGACTTACCCACAAAAATTTACCCTTCTCTCTTGTGTAAAGGTGTAGGTTTCAGAATGCAGATGCAACTATAGGTTTGAAAAGCCAATCAGAAGACCTTTCTAGATCCATCTTTCTAATTTTTTATTTTGACAATTTCAGGTATAGGTCAATTTTTGGACCTATACCTGGGTATATGTCAAACCTATTTTTGACCTATACCTCATTTCAACCTATACCTAGAGTTGTGTAACTTTCACAGTCCAAAAATATATTTTTTGGGGTCCCAGATCTATAACAATTTGAGATTTCAACAAATTGTAATAGGGTTTCTACAGATCTAAAGTTTTGTCCTATACTAGCCTTCAAGGTGAGTACATCATTACCATTTCCATTTAGCACTTACTTTCATAGATCATATTATCCTTTTAATGTCATTTACGCTTCCTTCTCCTAGAGAAAGGAAGACCAATCCAAAACCATACATTGTGAAGATTACGATTTAGCATCCTATCTTGTGCTAATCGAATTTCCTTTGTTACAAGGTTTTGGATCTTTCTAGAGTAAAATTTTAATTTGGCGAGTGATCTAACCTAGTATTTCTCACCATTTTATATATACACAAGAAGAAGAACATAAATAAATATTGGTTTCCAAGGAGTTTTCCCTAACTCCTAGAGTAGATTATGCTAAAACATTTTCTCTCATGGCTATACTTGATATAGTAAAAAAGATTATATTGGCTATTGTAGCACAATATAAGTGGACAATATTTAAGATGGATGTGAAATCAACATTCCTAAATGGTTATATAGATGAGTAATTTTATGTGGAACAACCTATGGTTTACGAAGTTCTAGAAAAAGAACACTTAGTCGACAAGTTGAAGAAATCCCTTTATGGGTTGAAGCAAGCTCCTCATGCTTGGTATGCTAGGATTGATAGTTATTTCATGAAGAAATAATTCAACAGAAGCCACTCAGAGCCCACCTTGTATATCCAATATATTGGTAATGATATTCTCATAGTTTTCCTTTATGTTGTTGATATTATTTATATAGGTAACATTAAATCTCTCATGGAGAAGTTTTAGGAAGAAATGAAACAAGAATTTGAAATGTCAGATCTGGGACTCATCCACTATTTTCTAGGTATGGAGGCACAAAGATCATCAAAAGGTATCTATATTTCCCAAATCAAATATGTTTCTAATTTATTAAAGAAATTTTGAATGGTGGCATGCAAAGCAGTTGCAACGCTCATAGCACTTGGTGAGAAATCAACCAAGAAAGATATAATTCCCAAGGTTGATGCTACTTTGTATAAAAGTTTGGTTGGTAGTCTCATGTACTTAACAAATACTTGACTTGATATTATATATGTTGTGAGATTCATCTCTCAATTCATCCAGGATCAACAAGAGTCTCATTTGCAGGCTATTAAAAGAATTATGAGGTATGTGAGTGATACACAATTTTGGCATTCATTACTCTCCCACTAAAAATTTTGAGTTGACTGGTTACACTGATTCTGATTGGGCTAGTTTAGTGGATGATAGAAAATATACCTCTGGTTATTTATCTTCATTTGGTTCTAGAGTTGTCTCTTGGAGTAGCAAGAAACAAGCAACAATGACTCTTTCTTCAGTAGTAAACATTTTTACCAAAGCTCTTCCAACTACAAGTTTTATTTCTTTTAGAAATTAGTTGAGAGTCACCTCCATTGATTCTTCAAGGGGAGATTGAAGATATGAATGATGATGTGGAATAAAGATTAGAGTTTTTTTAAATTTTTTATAAATAGAAGTTTGCATACTGCTGATATAAGATTTGTTTTTTAGTTTTATCTTTATTTAGGAAATTGGATGTAAATCAACAATTTAAATTGCTAGATAATCTTTTTTTTTTCTTTTTTCTTTTATTAGGAAATAAATTTTCTATAAGATAATTCTCATTTATTGTAATTATTTATTCAATTAATAGATTTTTATTCAAGTTTCTCATATGATTTTGTCTCTCATCTGTTTAATCTTTTATCTGTGTTGTGGTTTTTTTCAATTATAATCTTTCAATTTTGATATAAAGAAATGAAAATGGATTTATAATTTATGTGTTTCCATTTATGAATTGTGTTTGTGTTTCCATGTGGTGTTGATCCATCCCTCCACCCCTACATTTTCATTCATTTCTTATACCGCTAATGATCATACTAATGCTCTTAACAATAAGATGATGATTGTTTATGAAGGTGAAATTTGATGATATGCTGATTCAACTCCCTTTGTATATTTTTGTGTTCCAATTTAGAAGAGGCCTAGAAGAAACAAGGTTAAAGGGAGCATGATGTGTGAGGTTTTGGAGAATTTAATGAGCCATTCATTGCCACCAATTTTTTTTGAAACTATTTATATGAAAAGAAGTGGAATCACTTGATGTTAACTTCATTGATGTCAATTACTTATGCCCACTAAGACATAAAAATAAATCCTATAATATTTCACATGCATGGGTCCCTACTTCCATTATAAGAACCTCTCAAATCTAAAGTCAATGAATATGTTACTACTTGAACAAATTTACACTTCACACACTCGAAAGACAATAAGCACCATAAAATGTGTTTGACTAGCATATATAGATAAATCAAAAAGAATATTTAAATATTTTTATTCCTTGAAAAAATAAAAGAAAGAATTGAACTTCCAACTCCTATTCTGATTTTCCATGAGCCAACTTCCCTAAGAAAGAATAACGATGGATTTATAATTATATACTTACAAATATAATATTGTGGAAGAGTAATTTACAAAACCATAACCCCATGACAACCCATATTGTTAGGATTAAGTAATACTTAGAGGGGGGGTGAATAAGTATTAAAAAAATCTAAAAATAAACTTAGAAATTTCTAGCTTAACCAAATAATCACCTTAAATAAATAGAACATAAATACAAAATACACAACTCATAACACCATGATTTTGTTCACGAGGAAACCTTGGCCATGGGAAAACCCCGGTGGAGATGATACTCAAAAATATGTACTAAAAATATTATGTCCCTATTAGGAGACCTAGCCCTATTAGGAGCTGAGTATTACATTAGTACATTTCCCTATCAAAGGAATACACAACCCTGTTTGGGGTACGTATACATTAAGCACACTGCTCTGACAATCATAAATTAATCTCCATTACAATGTTTTATCAAAAGAAACTTATAATAGCATTTTCTATGCTTAAGTAGTTCCAGTTGTAGCTCGCATTATCTTTTGTCTGATTTTAACATCACAATGCATCCATTCATTCAACCTCCAACATTCATACTTTGCTTCTCAAAACCTTTCCATATATACATTATCTCATACTCAATCGGCTCCCAAATACATCACAAAATGTGATAAACTCTTATCCAAAAATCAAATAAAAAAGTAGGAGATCATAAATTACCAAAATTAGGGTAAGACTCAATCCAAATCCAAATTAGCATGTTTGGATTCCACATTACACTCTTTCAATCATCGCGACTGTTCAACTGCTCTATCTCCCTGCTATACTATCTTCACATGACTTCAATCATCTGTAACTTTCATCTTTGAATTCGAAAGCTCAAGTGACCTTAATTGAAGGTCTACCACATCCTAAAATACACTCCTCTAATCTCTCATGACATAGTTCATCATAGAAAGTGCTCACTTCCCAAAACTGTACTCATGTACTAAGTAAAACTGCTTCCTAAACTTAGTCATTTTTACACAACCTTAACACCAAAAATGTGTTCCAATCCAAGTGACCATACATAATTGTAGTGTTGTCATAAATGAAAACCCCTATACACTTCTGAATGAGCCACTTTAGAACAATCTCTCCCTTTTGCATTGATGGCAACACTTAGTGAAAAATGACTAAGTGAATACTCTACTTCAAATAGATATTATCTACTATACATTTTTCATATATACTACTCCCCCTTTGACATTAATGGAAAAGGTATACACCAAAATTTCATATATATAGAAAAATTGTACAAATACTCACAAAATTTTTTAGAGCACATGAAGTACATCTTAGAAATAGCTTTCTAAGATCTTTGCCTCTTCAGTCCAAGTCTTTACCCAAAATTGACCCACCTGGATTAGTCCATTCAGTGCAAATAATGATGTCTCTACTCCCTTCAACTCAATAGGCATGTTTTATGTGAGGGCCTTTGTTGTTTTCTCCATGTTACAAATGTGTATCTCAAGAATTGATTGCTTAGGAGTGATCAAACTCTTCAGCACACCAAATCTTCCCATAACTCTCTCTTTGTCTCCTTCCGACACACTTATCTTGTCCAACAGTCTGGACACTTCCTTCTCTAGCTCTAAAACAGTGTGTGAGGAGATCTCAAAATTATTTACCAACTTTTCTAGTGTCTTCCTGTCATGTGAAATAATGTTCTTAAAGTTTTGAAGGCGTCTGATAGGATTTATACAATAAAATTGTAACCTCCTTCCATGTGCCACACAAGCCCTCACTTTAGAAATAGTATTGCCCAGTATGCTCAAGTCCCATGTAATAGACTTGCATACTTCCTTTAGCTTCTTCACCAAATAAGTCTACTCATCTTTGACCTCAATTATCTTCTCTAGAGACTCATAGTAACTATCAAAGTCATCTAAGGCCTTGCTTAAGTTCTTTGTAGTTTCCTTTCCTTGGAAAGTAAGAGGTATAGGTAGGAGTTTTTTGATAGTATCAACTACCCTTTTGAATACCCTTGAATTTTTTTTTTCCAGTTTTCTGCTCTGATCTCTCTTTTGCCTTAGAAAATGCTATGTATGATAGCTTCATTAACTCATCTTTGTCCATGTTCTCCACATCAGTACTCAATGTTTTGTCTCTACTTGCCAACAATACGGTTGAGGAAATAGGAGTAATTGTTTCTTGTTTTAATTTAGCCATGTTCTCAAGTTCCTTCTCAGGCTTAGAAATGCCCGATTGTTGTTTAATCTTGGATGGATTTTCCTTAGTAGCTTCCTCTGTATCTTTTCCATCATTTCTATCAACATTATCTATAGTATCAATATTCCATTCAATGAGGTCATTAGTATCCAATTAGGTGTCCAAAGTCACAGGCACACCAGCAACAAAGAAATTAGCTTGCTTTACTATACTAAAAAACTGACTATCATCTTCTCCATCCTTAGGTGAATCAATGTTGAATACTATAGGCTTGGAGGAATCTCCCTTTAGGATAGTTGTAGGCTTAGTAGCCTTAGGTTTAGGAGGTGAATATTTCTCAGGTTCAGTTTCCATTAGGGTCTTGTCAATGGCCTTGTGTGTGTCCTCAATAACCTCATCATATTTCTTCGCCATTATCTTGATCAATTTGGACTTAGTGGTGCAGAGCACCTCCTATTTTGATGTGTTAGTGTGATTTAGGGTTATTTTAGGTGTTTTTGTGTGAGTTACAATAAGGTCCACTAGGTTGGATCTAATCTGGTTCATCTCCATGTTTGTAAGAGCCAAATGAGCTCATAAGTGATATGGTGGTTATTTTGGACCTAGAAAGAAAAAAGGTGCTATTTTTATGTAGTTTGGGTTTAGTGTGTGTCTTAGGACCCTAAATTTCTTAACTAAGGTCATAGAAGTCAACCACAACCATCGAGTTGACAAAAAGAGTTAAATAGCACAAAATGCAAAAAGTTGCTCGAGCAACTTTTGTAACTTCTTGACAATAAGTTAAAAAATGAAGTTAGAGAGGTTGTAACCACTCATGATCAGTATATGAGCATGGATTTTATGATTTTCAAAGGTTAATGAAGTTTTGGATTGCAGAACTTGTTTTGTGAACTTCTATACGGATGCCTTTGACTGTATTCTTGTAATTCACAGTGCTTTCTGCATTTTGTATAGTTGTGTACAAACTGGGAAAGGAGATCGGACCCCATGGGGGTATAGTGTTTAAAGATATCTTTCTTTTTCATATTTTAGTTTTTTTTGAAGTTATAGGAGTAGAGAGTTACACTAGATTTAAGGTCACTGGTCTGTAAGTCCCATTTACAGAGTCACAGTGCCAAAATGGCTCTAACCTAAGCATCCACCAGTGGAAATGGATGGAAATATAGGGGATGAAGGGTTAGAGTCTGTATATAAGGTTTTTGTTTTCATTTTTGTTGTTGCAATGAAGTTTCTAGACCAAGATTGAAGCCCTATGGCTGACTGTTAGGAACAGGTGAGCCTGGACAAGGTGAAGTTGGATTTGGTTTGAGCACCCATGATCTTGGGGAAAAGAATTAGAGGAACTTTTAGAAGCCCTAAAGAGTCTCCTTGAAGGATAAAAAGGTGGGAGATGGTGAAATGATGTTTGAAGACCAACTTGGTGGCAATTTGTGCAGACTGGTCCAGAGGCCTAATTAATAGGCTAAAAACTAGGGCCTAGTGGTAACTAGAGTTGTGGGTGCATCCATAAGCTAGGATTTTGGATTATGATAGGGTTTATGTATACCTTGAATATTTTCAAGGTCTTCTGTGGAGTTTTTTGGAATATTTGAGAGCTTTAGCCCAAAAATAGTGAAATTTGACCTACTAGGAAACAAGCCAATTAGGCCTCCTAGTGAATTTGATACCAATTGGATTGGTAAAGTATCCAAAAGAATGGGAAAGGGTTATAAATAAATTTGAATGGGACAAGAACATAGAAAAGAGTCTAAGGGGATTTATGGGAAGATCCTAAGAAAGGGTTTGGGATTCTAGGGGAAAATCTAGTGAAGAAACCTAGGAAATTGAAGAACTAGTTGGACTAGTTGAACCTAGGAGCATTGGAGTCTTAAAAAAATCAACTATACCTTGGAGGAGAAGTTGATAGTGAGGGTCTTTGAGATTCACATTGGGGAAGAACACAAGGAGAGGTAACCATTGGATGGTTAGAAGATATTAGGAGAACTTTGGGGAAAGAAATCACTAGAACCCTAAACCCTTTGCATTAGAGTGGTATTAGAGCCATAAATTCTTGAAGTTTGTGTATGTCTGAAGTTGAGGAGAGTCAAGAGGTTGACAACATGCCTCCTAAGGAAATGAGTAGGGATTCCATTGTGGAATTGGTTCAGGGCCTCTTGGAGAAGGATAGTGTGTCAGAACCAAGGAGTAAGAAGAAAGTAACTGAATGGGGGGATGAGAGTGATGATGAAGAGACTGAGAATCAGTCAGGAGAATCCAAAGGAAAAGAAGTGGAGATAAATAAATACCAAAAGGTATTCTTGGAATCCTTTAATTCCATCAATAAAGATAGCATGCAACACATACCCTACTATTGTGGCAACTAGAATGGTGAAGAGTTGTTGGATTGGCTAGAGGCCATAGACAATCAGTTTGACTATAAAGAAGTGGCAGAGGAGAAGAGGGTCAGCTATGCCAAGGCTAGACTCAAAGGACCTGAATTTGGTGTGGTGGAACATGATGCAGGATGATAGGGTAAAAAATGGAAAGAAGAAGATAGTTTCTTGGGAGAGGATGAAGATTATATTGAGGGCACAATTCTTGCCTACTGACTATGAGATTCAGATGTATCAAAAGCTACAGAACTTGAGACAAAAGGAGATGATAGTAAGTGTCTACACTGAGGAGTTCCACAAATTGAGCCTAAGGGCTAGAAGACAAGAAGAAAAAATGAATAAGGTAGAAAGGTATCTCAATGGGTTGAGACAAGGGATACAAGATGATATTATTATGATACCTCCTGACAGTATGCACAAGTGTTTTTAGTTAGCCTTGAGAGGAGAGGATAAGGCTAGAAGGAGGAATGAATTCCATCAAAGAGGAAGGGGTGGTAACAATAACAGAGGATTCAGAGGAAGGATTAATTTTGGTAGAGGAAAAAACCCAAATAGACCAGAGGAGAATCAGTCTATGGATAACAATGGGGTAATCAATTCAGAGGGTCTTTTCAAAGAGGAGGATACACAGAAAGAGGACCACCAAGAGGTAGATTCTAGTCACAAGGAAGGTCCAATTCAGTCTTCACTGATAGATGTTATAACTGCAATCAAGTGGGTCATACAATGGACAGATGTCCTGAAGAGGCTACCTCATCTTCTATGGGAGATAGAAGAAATTAGTTGGTACAAGAGGATGATACACAAAGTGTTACTTCTCCCATTTCCAAGGCAGGGCCAATAATGGATGGAGAGAATCTAATGTTGAGAAGGACTTTGTTGAAAGTACCTAATACCATAGAGCCACCTCAAATAAAGAATTTGTTTAAGACTACTTGTAGGTCTCATGGGAAGATTTGCAAAGTGATAGTGGACTCTAGATCCACTGAGAATATAGTATCAATAGAGATGGTGGACAAACTGAAACTTAGAAGGATACCTCATACCACTCCCTATAAAGTTTCATGGTTAAACAAGGGACACAAAATAGTGGTGGATGAACAAACCATGGTGGAGTTTGAAATAGGTGAGTATAAGGAAAAGATCCTATGTGACATATTGCCCATGGATGCATGTCATCTTCTTTTAGGACGTCCATGGCAATATGATGTGAAGGCTATTCATGATGGAGAAAATAAAAACTATGTAATCACCAGGCTAGGGAAGAAGTTTCAAATGGATCCATTGTAGGAACCTAATGAAGAGAAGCATGTGGGAACCAGTGTGTTTCTCTTGAGTGGAAAGGAGTTTCTAAAATCTATGAAGAAGGAGATAGGATTCTATTGTGCAGTGATAGTGAAGCCAAAAGGAAGAGGCCAAGGAGAAAGCCAACATGCCACCAGAGGTACAAGCATTGTTGGAAAGATATCATGACATAGTGGATAATGGTTTACCAAGTGCATTACCACCCATGAGGGATGTGAGTCACCAAATAGGCCTCATACCTGGAGACAATTTGCTAAACAAAGAAGCATATAAGATGACAGCAAGTCAAAATGCAGAGATAGAAAAATAGATTCAAGATTTGTTAGAGAAAGGACTAATAAGGAAGAGTTTGAGTCCTTGTGCTATGCCAACCATCCTTGCACCTAAGAAGGATGGAAAATGGAGGATGTGTATGGATTCCAGGGCTATAAACAAGATTACAATCATATATAGATTCCCAATGCCCCAGATTAAGGATTTCATGGACAATTTGGGAGGTTCATGTTATTTCTCCAAGGTGGCTTTGAAGTTAGGGTATCACCAAATAATAGTTAGGCCTGGTGATGAGTGGAAGACAACCTTCAAGATCAATGAAGGGCTGTATGAGTGGCTAGTAATGCCCTTTGGCCTAACTAATGCACCTAGAACATTCATGAGGCTGATGAATGAAGTGCTAGCAGATTTTATTGGTAAGTTTGTAATTGTATATCTTGATGACATTTTGATATTTAGCAGGTCCAAGGAGGAGAATATGAAGCATTTGGAGATGGTCTTGAGGAGGCTACATCAAGAGAATTTTATGATCAATCAAGAAAAGCGCGAGTTCCTAAAAACTGAATTAGTTTATCTTGATTTTGTGGTTGCTAATGGATGTATGAAGATGGACCCTGATAAGGTTAAGTCAATTTTGGAATGGCCTACACCTAGGTCCATAGGGGATGTTAGTATTTTTCATGGATTGGCCTCCTACTATAGGAAATTTGTAAGAAATTTCAGTCATGTATGTGCCCCTATCCTCAACACTATCAAAGGGGGAATCAAATGCCAGTTTAAGTGGACTATAGCAGCATACCAAGGATTTGAAATGTTGAAAAAGAGGATAGAAAAATTACCTACACTTAGGTTCCCAAATTTTAATTAGTCATTTGTGGTGGAGTGTGATGCTAGCAAGCTAGCCATTAGAGCAGTGTTAAGCCATGAGGGACACCCTATGGAATTCTTCTCAGAGAATTTAAATGAGGCCAAAAAAAAGTACTCCACCTATGATTTGGAGTTGTATGCTATGGTAAAAGCTCTTAAAAAATGGAGAAAATATCTCCTACTGAGGTAATTTGTGGTCTACACTAATAACCATGCCCTACGTTTCTTGAATTGGAAAGAAAAACTGAATTAAAGGCACCTAAAGTGGGTAGAATCTCTAGAAGCATACACATTTTTCATCAAACATAAGAAAGGGGTTAGCAAAAAGGTTGTAGATGCTCTTAGCTGAAAAGTATTAACTATGAAGGAGATACAATTGTAGAGTGTGGGGATGAATGATTTGAAAGACCTCTACAAAGAGGATAATGACTTTAAAGATGCCTATGAGGCATGTGTAAAGTTCCAATAGGGTTTCAAGGTGGAATTCACTGATTTTATGTTACAGGAAGGACTATTGTTTAAAGAACACCTCGCATGTATACCTCAGTGTTTAATGAGGGAGAACATTGTGAAGGAGAAACACCAAGGAAGATTGGGAGGCCACTTTGGAGTGGATAAAACACTGGAGAAAGTGAATAGGCATTACTATTGGCCTAAGTTACAGTTAGATGTTAGGAAATTTATAGAGAAATGTTAGATCTATCAGAGGGAAAAGGACAAAGTAGTAACAGTGGATTGTATCAATCCCTATCCATACCCCAAAGGCCTTGGGAGTGCCTAAGTATGGACTTTGTTTTGGGTTTACCAAAGACAACAAGAGATCATGACAGTGTGTTTGTTATGGTGGTCCATTTTAGAAAAATGGTTCACTTCATTCCATGTAAGAAAATCAATGATGCTTCCCAAATTGCAGGTCTATTCTTCAGAGACATTGTAAGGATCCAGGGATTGCCATTGAATATAGTAAGTGATAGAGATAGTAAGTTTGTCGGTCACTTTTGGAGGACCCTTTGGAAGATGCTAGGTACAAACTTGTCTTTCTTTTCAGCCTACCATCCACAGTCATATGGGAAAATGGAGGTAGTAAATAGGTCACTTGGGAACTTGCTAAGATGCTTGACTAAGCAACATGGATAGTCATGGGATCACATCATAGGGTAGGAAAATTTTTCCTATAATGACTCCATTAATAGGAGTACTAGTAAAATCCCATTTGAGATAGTATATGGGGTCAATTCTAGAGGGATCTTAGAGTTGAGGGATCTCAGTTTGAAGGACAAAAGGAGTGCCCAAGGGGAATCATTTTTTGAACAAATGAAGGAGCTTCATGATCAAGTCAACAAGACTCTACAAAAGCAAGTGGAGAAGTATAAGTCCAACAAAGATCAGACAAGAAGGGATTTTTAGTTCAAGGTGGGGGACTTAGTACTTGCTTACCTTAGAAAGGAAAGACTACCCAAGGGACAACCTACCAAGTTATTCGTGAAGAAGATAGGACCCTTGAAGATATTACACAAGTATGGAAAGAATGCATATGAAGTGGAATTGCCTCCTGATTTGGGCATTTCACCAATATTTAATGTATGTGACCTATATCCCTATAAGGGACCCACTCTAGACATAGGCCAAACCACTCTTATAGATTCAGGAGATGATGATTGGGTAAAAGACTTGGCTACACCAATCCCACTGTAATTGGATAGTATATTGGATTCTAAGGTGATCAAGAAGACAAGGAAGGGTACCTACAAGGCATACCTAATCAAGTGGCAGGGACTACTTGAAGCTGAGGCCACTTGGGTGACAGAGGTAGACATTCTAAAGCATGGGGTCACCATTGAAGACCTCCTAACTCAAGGGACTTGAGTTATATGTCCCAGGGGAATATGGTGCAGAGCACCTCCCATTTTCATGTGTTATTGTGATTTAGGGTTATGTTAGGTGTTTTGTGTGAGTTACAATAAGGTCCACTAGGTTGGATCCAATTTGGTTCATCTCCATGTTTGTAAGAGCCAAATGAGCTCATAAGTGATATGGTGGGCATTTTGGACCTAGAAAGAAAAAAGGTGCTATTTTTGTGGAATTAGGGTTTAGTGTGTGTCTTAGGACCCTAAATGTCTTAACTAGGGTCATAGAAGTCAACCACAACCATCGAGTTGACAAAAAGAGTCAAATAACACAAAATGCAAAAAGTTGCTCGAGCAACTTTTGCAACTTCTTGACAAGAAGTTGCAAAATGAAGTTAGAGCGGTTGTAACCACTCATGCTCAGTATATGAGCATGGATTTGATGATTTCAAAGGTTAATGAAGTTTTTGATTGCAAAACATTTTTTGTGAACTTCTGTACGGATGCCTTTGACTATATTCTTGTAATTCACAGTGCTTTCTGCATTCTGTATGATTGTGTATGGATTGGGAAAGGAGATCAGACCCCATGGGGGTGTAGTGTCTCAAGATAAATTTATTTTTCATATTTTATTTTTCTTTGAAGTTATAGGAGTAGAGAATTACACTAGATTTAAGGTCACTAGTCTGTAAGTCCCATTTACAGAGTCACAGTGCCAAAAATGGCTCTAACCTAAGCATCCACCGATGGAAATGGCTGAAACCATATGGGATGAAGGGTTAGAGTCTGTATATAAGGTTTTTGTTTTAATTTTTTTTTTTGCAATGAAGTTTCTAGACCAAGATTGAAGCCCTATGGCTGACTGTTAGGAACAGGTGAAGTTGGATTTGGTTCGAGTACCCATGATCTTGGGGAAAAGAATTAGAGGAATTTTTAGAATCCCTAAAGAGTATCCTTGAAGGATAAAAAGGTGAGAGATTGTGAAATGAAGTTTGAAGACAAACTTGGTGGCAATTTGCGCAGATTGGTCCAGAGGCCTAATTAATAGGCTAAAAACTAGGGCCTAGTGGTAACTAGGGTTTTGGGTGCATCTAGAAGCTAGTATTTTGGATTCTGATAGGGTTTATGGATACCTTGAATATTTTCAAGGTATTCTATGGAGTTTTTTGGAATATTTGGGAGCTTTAGCCCAAAAATAGTGAAATTTAACCTACTTGGAAACAAGCCAATTAGGCCTTCTAGTGAATTTGATACCAACTGGATTGGTAAAGTATCCAGAAGTGTGGGAAAGTATTCTAAAGAAATTTGAATGGTCCAAGAACATAGAAAATATTCTAAGGGGATATATTTTTAGATGCTAAGCAAGGGTTTGGGATTCTAGGGGAAAATCTAGTGAAGAAACCTAGGAAATTGAAGAACTAGTTGGACTAGTTGAACCTAGGAGCATTGGAGTCTTCAAAAAATCAGCTATACCTTGGACGAGAAGTTGATAGTGAGGGTCTTGGAGATCCACATTGGGGAATAACATAAGGTGAGGTAAACATTGGATGGTTATAAGAGATTAGGAGCACTTTGGTGAAATAAATCACTAGAACCCTAAACCCTATGCATCACTTAGTTCTCAACAAGGGTTCCAGTGCACTCATAATCCTTTCATGTTCATCAAATGATATCATTGGTAGCATGTTCTCAATATATTTTACTCTGATATGTTCATCCTCTTGTAGTGCTAGTTTTTTTCTTATCTCAAGTTTATCATATAGTTCCTTAGGAATACTTCCAACCATCTCAATCAAGTTTTTATTAAAAACCAACATGTGCTTTATCACATTTTTTTTCTAAAAGGTTTTGATAATTTGAGTCATACCTATCATAAAATTTGTTCACTTGGTTTATATTGCCTTGGTCTATATTCCTTTTCTCCAGAATTCTTATGTCAAGTTTCCAGAGCTATCTGTTCACACACGTTTATCTTGTGTTTTCTTCTCTTTTGATTCTTTCTTCTTCTTCTCTTCCTCTTTCTTCTTCTTCTCTTCTTCCTTCTTCTTCTCTTCTTCTTCCTTATTTTTTACTTCTGCCTTCTTTTTTTATTCTATCCTCTACTTCTTAGGTAGGGAATTCTATTTGGAGGGCCTTGTCCTCTTCGCAAGGATTTCTGTTGCCTTCTCATTCTGCGATGTCCTCATAGGTACTTCTACCATGGTAGGGGGTGGACTAGAAATATTATCATTTTATGGAGGTGGAAGATCTGTAGGGGAAGATCTCACCACTCCAAATTCTTTTTTAGTCATCTCTCTCGTTATTTCCTTCATCTCTTCTTTAGTGATATCAACCTTTTCTGCTAGATCATCTACAACATTCTCAATTTTCCTTCTCCTAGTTTTTCTTGTTTATTCGTCTCTAATCTTAGAAGAATTTTATTCATAAGTACCCCATCTCTCTTTTGATGGATAAATATCTAAAGATAATACATTCTCAAATTTCATTGTCAATACTTCAGAACTAACCTCATACCCCATATGGTAACACCATTTTACTATAGGGTCTATTGTCTCAAAACACAAGCAATCAATTTCAACCATGAAATAGATTGTATCCTTGTATTTCTCTACCATTTCCTCTGGTATCCTCTTTCTTTCTTCCATTTGTCTCTATAAGATTTTGATCATGCCAAATAATTCTCCATCTACCTAGTCATTGTTCTATCTCCTATAGATGTTTGATACTTGTAATCTAGTAGGTTCATTGTCTCTCCAAGCTCTTTGGTGCATACCAGGGAATTTATGCACAATACGTATATACATATGTATCAACAATGATCCAAATATGAATGCCTTGTATTTGTCTCTCTTAATCTACTTTATATTATCCATGAATTTTTGTGCTAGAACTTCACAAAGGTTATACTTCACTTTCTCCTTCACCATCTTATACACCATCATTATAACACCATCAGATACTGAATTTGGTCGGCTGCTATAATAAAGTTTGTATCCTAATATTGTTGCAACTAGTCTAACATCTTGCTGGAAGATGTCATCCACTCTCATCACTTTCTTATCCCATTTAGAGTGGGTTAGTGTTAGGAACCTGTGTGTTCCTTCTATTTATTTTGTTAGTGTAGTGTTGTTGGATGCATATACTTTGTAAGTCATCCCGTGAGTATATTTTATTATCCCACATGCATAGGTAGTAATACTTTTCTAGATTGTATTTAGTATATAAGTGTGTGTTGAGGCCTTTGAATGGTATAGACAAATTTATTGTATTGAGCTTGCTCAAAGGAGGTTAGCCCCTCAAAGTGGCCCGCGATCAATAGATTCACTCTGAGTTCTATTGTTGCTCTATATTTCTGTTATTTCATGTATTTTCATCAGACTGTCGTAGGAGGTTCTTCTCATCTGGTATCAGAGCACTTTCTTGGGCTCGCTGGGTGGAAATTCTGTCAAAAATTTTTTTTGTCGTGGCCTTCAAGTTCCTTTTTCTTGCATCTGGGTTCATTTCAATTTACAGAAATTCTTATTATTGCAGTACTTAATTTCAGTTTTTAGTATCTGAGTGATTTTCCCTGAGTTGATTGTAAATTTTTTTTTGTTTTTTAGCCATAGCTTCCTTTCTTTCTTTCCATTTCCTCTCAAAGTCCTTCAGAACCCCCAACATACTATTCCACATACTTCCTTCCTTGAAGACCCTACCCCAAATTCCACATATCAAAGCCCTAAATCCCTCATTTATCTAATTTTAGGGTTTGCCCTAACTTTTTTGCTTCTCAGCCAATAACCACCAAATCTGGCCACAAGGTTCATTTCCTAATTCTGTTCCTTTGTCCCTCTTGGACTGCTCATCTCATTCTACCTCCCCACCCTTGAAACCCTCATCTTTATTTTTCCCTTTTCATCAGTAAGTGTCCAACCACTCATCAAACACCCATTTACCATCTGAGTTTTGCCCAAATCCAAGTTTTCCCTAACTGAAAAATTTTATGTTTCTATTGTTCTACCCATTTCAAAAAAGAAAAACAAAAAAAAATAGCTATATTGTTGTCACACGTACAGGAGAAAAAATCATGGAGGAGGAACTTGCATCCCTCAAGACCAAACTTCAAGATTTGGATGACAAATTTCTTGGTCTCACTCTTCAGCATTCAACTATGAACCAAAACTATTCTGGAGACGCTGGGTTCTCTTCTGGCAATTTCATGGACCGAAGCTTGATTTTCCTTGCTTCGATGGTGCTGATCCAACTGGATGGATTTATAGGGAAGAGTAGTATTTTATCTTGCATAATACTATAGATATCAACAAAGTCATGCTTGCATCTTTTCATTTAGAACATGAAGCTCTTCAATGGTTCCATTGGTACATCAAGGCTAATGTAGACCCAACATGGACAGAACTGTGCACACTCCTTTTGGAGTGCTTTGGCCCTAGTTCTTTTGATGACTTAATAGGAGCACTCACTAAACTTTTCCAAATAGGCACTATAAGAGAATACCAGACATAGATTGAAAAATTAGCTAATCACACAGAGGGATTGTTTGATGAATTCTTCTAAAGTTATTTTGTCACTAGTCTGAAGGATGCACTTTGATCTGAACTAAAAATGTTTTGGCCCAATACAGTGATGGAAGCCCTTGGGTTGGCTATGTTAGTAGAGGAAAAGATAAGTGCTATACAACATTCTAGATCCAATTTTTTTCCATTTAGAAATACGGGTTCTCCACACCCTCAAGTCACACTAGCTCCCAAAACTACTCCTATCAAGTACTTGTCTAAAACAGAGATGCGAGCCCAACAAGAAAAAGGGCTTTGTTATAATTGTGATGAGAAATGGTCCTGGGGCCATAGATGTGTTCAGAAAAAGCTCTATCTCTTGGATGTGGATTCTCCACCTGAACTGGAAGAGTATGTAGATGCTCATGAAACAGTAGATGATGAGGTTGAGCCTCAACAACTTGAACCTCCTTCGCCAGAAGCCCAACCAAAGATATCTATCCATGCTTTGGCAGGAGTCACTACCCCACAAACCATAAAGTTCTAGGGTTTCTTCAAGAATATCCCTCTTACTATACTCATTGATTCTGATAGCACTCATAACTTCATTGACCCCCGAATAGAAAAATAGGTTTCTTGCTTTGTCCATCCTTGCTCTAGCTTTGAAGTCATGATTGCCAATGGGGGCACTTTACCTTGCAAAGGGAAATGTCTCAATGTGTGTCTCTCTATTGGAGATTATAACCTATGCTCTAACATGTTTTCCTTTCCCATAGGTGGATGTGATGTGGTTTTGGGCACTCAATGGTTACGCACTCTTGGCCCCATTCTATGGGATTTCGCTAAACTTTGGATGCAGTTTTCAGCCAATGGACAACAACACACTTTGAAATGCTTACAGTTGGGGTCTCTTAGAATCATTAGTTCACATCATATGGAAAATATTCTTAAGAAGAATTCACATGGTGTCATCGCTCAGCTCTATTCCATTCAGATGCAGCCATCAGCGGTCTCTAGTACTCCTGCAAATCTACAAAATTTTTTGGATAAGTATTTGTTGAATCTATGGGATTTCTCCCTTCTCACCTAGAGGACCACCATATTCAGCTCCTTCTTGGCAGCATTCTACCCAACATCAGGCCCTAATGCTACCCATTTCATTAGAATACCAAAATTAAGATGCTCATTTGTGACTTACTGAAGCAAGGTATTATTCACCCTAGTACCAATTCCTTTTCTTCTCTAGTTTTGCTTGTCCGCAAAAAAGATGGGTCCTGGCGACTCTACATTGATTTCTGAGCACTTAATCATCTCACCATAAAGGATAAGTTTCCGATTTTGGTTGTTGATGAACTTCTTGATGAGCTTCATGGCGCTCATTTTTTCTCCAAGTTGGATCTTCGTTCTGGGTATCATCAAATTAGGGTTAATGAGGAGGATATCCCTAAAATAGCCTTCCACA